>PPHD01025119.1:1382-11879 GCA_002909625.1 Bambusicola thoracicus
GTCTTTCTTGATAGATCTCAGGCTTTTCCCACCAATTTCATCTCTGCCAGCCTGAATTATCAATAAGGGGTAATAGTCAGAAGGGTGAATCAGTCCAGGAAGCTTCCTTGAAATGTCCCTGACCCGTGCCTCAGGGAGGCAGCACACCTCCCTACGGTTAGGGTCAGGCCGACATATTTCTTGGAACAGCTTCAAACAGAATAGCTAATTCTACTGTACATCAGGAAAATAGTAATGCCAGCACTCTCCTAACTCTCAAGTAAACTCGTTACACAGCAGACCAAATAGCAAGGATCTGCATGTTGTCTTTTGCTTTTTTATTCTAAATAAGAGCAGCAAAGTCTGCTACTGAAATGTTAAACAAATAGCAACTGAATGTTAAACAAAGTATTTTGACATATGGCCACCCTTCCTTCCCTCCCCCTTCTTTTTCGTCTACTACATAGGTAAAAAATGAGTGGGTATTTAATCTTGTTTGGAGCCAAAAAAACAATTTCTGTGGCAAAGGGGGTAGTAGGTTCTCTGGCAGAGGCAGAAATACAACACTTACAACGTACTTCTGTTTTCATACGTTAATTGTATATTAAAAACCCCATGCATTAACTTAATAAAGGATCTGTAAACTTCAGTCACTGAAGATTATATTACTTTTCTATCCTCTCTAATAATCTGCAGAGCATGTACACAATACAAGAGGCTTGTGGTTGGTATAATATCATAATTTCAGATTCCATTTGAAATCAGATTACAGCAAATTTCTGAGTCACTAATATCAGTTTATTCCATGACCATAAATATTAAGGCCTCAAATATTTTACATAGTTTACTTACGATAGTCAAACATTTCATGTATAGGCATTTTATATTAAAAAACAATTTTTATATGCAAAAGTTTGGGACAAATAAATTATGCCAATATTGTAGTTGATAGGTTGTATGTTTTATTATCGTTATTTCCTCAGAACATTTCTTTTTAGGGTGACTTTCTATTTTTTCACCCCCACCTTTCTCTATCTAGCCTTTTATTCTATCACCACGTTTGTCTTCTGATGTGCTTCTTTTCATGTTTAAAATGCTGCCTACAAGAGCTTTAATACTGTGTTACTGTAGCAAAACAGCCCTGTATTCCAGTAACTGATCTGACTGTCCAGCATTACAATCTTGTTACAAAAAAAATATGTCACAAGAAAACAAGATCTAAAGTATGTCATCAACAGTACAGTCCTAATACTTGCCAGCAAAATGTTTTCTTTCCCACTCCCACCTCAAAGAAGGTAGTAACTCATTAAAGTATATTTACAGAATAAAATGAGATGACCTATAGGAAGACAAATGAGGACCACTTCCAAAATCACCTTTTTTAAAATACTGAGAAGCATCATGGTGGTGTTCGACAGACTAACTATATACCACATAAGCTGTTCTATCTGTAGCAATTTCTACATTCACAAATACTCAAAGACATTTACCTGTATGGCATCCATGCCATTCCATAAGTCACAATATCTAGCAGATACCTAAAAGCATACTGGACAAAAAAATATTAAATACAAGGCTTTCTATTGATCTCATATCACCCTAAGCCATACAATATGGAAACAGAAATCTTATGCCTATATAATTGTTTCCTAAATCTGCAGCATAACTCCTAGAATAGCTGAGTTGTGCTGCTAAAGAGACTGCTAAATGATTGAATGTGGTGGAATACTACTGAATTCAACAGTCCAAAATCTCAAATCATTCTGTCCTGTTTTCAGAGCATTTAGATTCAGTGCAAGATTAAAGAAAGAACAAAATTCTTTGTATTTCAGATATCAACATTGCTACAGACTGTACCAACATTTAGCCTCAAATACACCATCACTCACTTCCAATTATTTTACTGTAAAAATTCTATTAGCACTGCCTGCACTGCCTAACTTACCTGTTAGCAGTATGCTGTAAAAAATAAACACTGCATCTCAGCCAATATGGTATTGCTGCTGAACCAAAGAGCACTTTAAACATACCCTTTAAAATTCCAATGGTATTGTACAGGATGCACATTTATACAGAGGCCACAGGAACCAACTGTAGGATTTTCAGTTAAAATTACTTAGCATTGCTGACAGAGAATGTAGTCAGCAACATCAGCATCCCATTCTTTTCTGAGCTACTGAGATTAGCAGCTAAGAACAATAACTGCCACATGTCTCTCAAAAGAAGTTCCTACGCTTAATTTTGTACTGTTTTTTGTTCAGATCAACTTAAAACTGCAGTTTCAGTATACAGCTCTTTATCAAACAGATGAACTGCAACAGTCATGCCCTCTCACGAGAGCTTCAAACATAAACATTAGTGCGGCATGAAACTGAATTATACTGTTTTCAAACATCTGTTCTATCTCTTCAGCAAAAAAACGATGGCAGAATTATATATTTACTACCATGTCATCCAAGTAAGACTTTTTTTTTTCATTACTTTTATCCTTTTAATAAAAACAGAAGCCTGTTGCAAAAAGCTCTAAGATATTTTAGAGAAAGTAACTTCAGCATCAGGCCTCAAGTCAAATAAGCAGATGATGCCATTTGTACAAATGAAAGTGCTGTTTTTTTTCCCCTCCCTAAATCTCCAAGGTTTTTCAAGTGTAACAGTAAATGTTATAGAAATATGATATACTAAAAATATGCATACACACACATTCTAGTTGCATTCAGGATCTTTGTTTGACAACTAATCTTTGTCAAATTATTTTTTGTTGCACTATTTATCAAACTTTGCAGAGAGCTACTTTGGAGGGCTCAGAGCCCCATGCTGAATGAGAAATTCTCAACACAGAATCACCAATTTTGGAAAAGACCTCAAAGATCATCCAGAACAACTGTCCACCTATCACCAATATTGCCCAATAAACCATGTTTCTCAGTACAACATGTAAACATCACACTCAGATCTATGTTGAGTAATATTCACTAATTAGCAGTCATCTTTTGGATTTGCTATGCTTTCAAGACACAGTAGAGTGAAAAAAGAAGCTGGCATCAGAGGGTGGAGAGGAAACCCTCCAAAGAGGTTTTGTTCCTAACATGCCATAATACATTTTTTGCTTTCTTGCTTTTGACATAGGTCTGTAGTTTCCTGGTAATCCAGTATGGCATATCAGTAGTGATACAGTGCTGTCCTTGAATATATGGAGTTCAATACAAAGCCAGAACACTGAACAAAGCAACTTAGTCTCTCAATGATGAGAAATCTTTCAGGAGAAAACTGCTCTTCAGCAGAAGCGAAAGACTGAACAACATTATTCACAAACATAGAAAGTAGTATCTTGAACAGATGAACAACTTGATCCACCTAAACACTTCCCATTTCTTGAACCTGTCATGCACTTTACTGCTTTTTGAACTTAAAGTATTGATGTGGCATATAGAAGCTTCAGCTATATGGGGCTACTCATGCATAAATTCAATGTTCATAACAATTATAAGCCTCCTTTGTTTCTTTCAAGATGTCTAAGTCATTGTTTTCCTAAGACAATGCAAAAGTTTGAAGGAGGAGTTCATGTTTACTTAGAAGTAATTGCTTCTAACTAAAATCTACATATATATACTGCTATATAAGCTTTTGCTAACTTGCTGTCTCCAGGTAGAAATGTGACAGCAGATTCATACCTCTGGTCCCTTACAAAAGGCAACTAAAGTGATCTCTTCTTAGAGAAATAAACAGTTATCTCCTAGCAACTAGACAGCATTCACTTTCCACAGTGAATTGTCCTTGAATATCATACCTGGTGAGAGGAAAAAAAAAAAAAAAANATATTCTGCTTGCTATCCCCTGTTATCTCCAGGTCCTCTTCAGCGGGACTGCTGTTCATGCAGTCATATTCTAGTCTGTACTGACACATTCCAACCCTGACTCAGTGTTTTTTGATGAGTTCAGTGTTGTGTTGCTAGACATTTGTCACAGTCAGCAAAAATCTCCTTTACCAAAAAAAAAAAATGCAGACTGAGTTTTGTACCATAGGATTAAAGGAAGGATCAAGTAAGATTCAGTGACTGAAGACAATTGCCTTTCATTATTACTTTCATCTTTTGTTTTTACTTCTGATACTTTCTGATTCACATATAATAAAAAGTTCAATTAGAATTGTGAGTTTGTTGAAATACAGTTCCCTCTTTGTTCTGATGCTATTTTAAAATCCCAGATATTATTTAGATTTATTTTACTACTCATTCAATTCCTACATTCAAAAAAATATGCCACCTCTGTCCCGAAGTACAGCAGCATCATAAGACTCTGGTCTGGACAATGGTGGTTCCTCAACTCTCAGACAGCCCATGCTGGGGTATGGCATAGATTCATAGCAACAGTGAGAGGATCAAGACAGCCTGATATAGAATGGACATTTTTAGATTGCAGGAGACAACTTGACAGGAGCAGCTATAGTGAAAAACAGAATGGGGACATTCACAAATTGAGCAGAATTGCTTGAATACTGAATTTGGGCTGCCACCAACATGGATGTTGCCTGGTACCTTATAGGTACCAATAAGACTGAGTGAAGGGACTTTCGAGAAATCACATCCTGGAACCCCCAAAACTGCCAGCATCACCTAGCTGCATGGTCAGCAAAACACTTCCCTCATCTAGGCTGCCACATCCAATATATTAATAAAGATAGTATCACGTTCTTGGCACCACAGTGAGAAATAAACTGAAAGAGATGATAACAGCAAGGCATAAGACACATAACTGCAAGGAAATGAAAAGCCTCACCAAACCCCAGAGTCTCAGCTTGGCACAGAGCAGAACAGAGCCCTCCTCTACCAGGTGAACAGCTGTTGCATACTTGCCCATGATTTAAAAGCATGGCTGTTAACTAAATACAATTTGGCAGAGGCATGGACTGAGGCTCCCACTAGTTTGCATATGCTGAGGTCCTCAGATTGTTTGTGTTCTATTAGATGGATTTTAAGCTGATTTTAGCATTCATACTGTCACTACAGCCCTTTTCTGAAGAGGACATGGAATATGTGAAACATCAGTAGCAGGTTTTCAAAATGAGTAGCAGCAAGACTGTAACCTGCAATGGTACAGTCGTAACAGCAAGTCTCTTCAAAAGCCAAATTAACTATATATGTTTATACATTAATTTGGTGCTCTCAGGTACAATCCAAAACTACTGATATCCACAGAAAAAAGATTTCTGGAAATAAATAAGCATCTTAGCAGAATCTTCACATTCAATCACTGCTGAGAAACATTTTTCAGCCTGAAAGACTCACCTTAATGTTAGCTGTAATTAATTAACAGAGCAGATATCAAGACAAGGTGGTGGTCATCTTATCTTTTACATCACCTGAATCTGAAAAGGCTGACACCACTGACCCTCAAAAAAGCTCAGTGAAAATTAATCTCTCTTTACTTAAACACTGCTTATAAACAAGAAGAGTGATTTTGTTAATGTCACTTAAGTCCATATAAATCAGTCAACTAGTTCATCTTGATCTGTAGGTAGCTCAAGTAGAGTTAATGATCATTCCCTGGTTTGAGATGGAATAGGATCATAGGATATCCCAAGGTGGAAGGGACCATAAGGACCACTGAATACAGCTCCTGTCTCTGCACAGGACCACCAAAAAGTACCTATCAACAGTAGGTACCAATAGTATCTGCAGTGCATGATAGAGGCTACTAATCAGGTACCTCCATGAAAAAAACAATTCATGAACCAGATATTATGAAATGCCATTTACACTATGAAGTCTTAAACAAGAATTTTTAAAAATTTTACACTACTCACTAGTTAAGAATTCCACAGATTCATATCTGTTTTACACTACTTGGGAAAAAATAAAAATACGTTTCTCTTGCTACTTTTGTGATACCATGGCATATATCAATCAGAACGGAGTAAGTACTATGGTTTATTTGAGTGCACATGGTCTTCTAATTTGGTAGTGTAGCACAAAATAAAATGTATTTTTCTTTTCTGAAGGAAGAAGACAGCAAGAGTGCAGTGAAAGAGGAGCAGACAGGTAGCCTGAAAAGCAACTGCAGTTACCTATATGTGCTTGGATACACACAGGATTTTGGAGATTACAAGTAAGTATTCACTGAGCAATACTGTTGGATACAATATATGGATTTGCTGTACTTCTTTGTTAGGGGATGGTATTTTATATTTTCTGGATCTGAATGTGTCAGAAGAGTGTCAGAGCACTGAGAAAAATACATGTCAGCCATCTGAAACAGCACAGTGCTATCAGCATCAGCTGTCATTGCTAAGCCTTGCTTTTTTACAGGATTCTCATTTACTCCACTCTCCCTTCAGAAAGTGGAAATAATGGAATTTTGGTAGTTATGCCATAAGTTGTATTTTACCAATTAACATGAGGATACATTTGACCATGATGTCACTATTTCCAGCCTCTGACAGAAACTACCATCTCTTCCAATAACATCCTGTAAACTACATCTTGAAGGGGGTGGGGGGGGTGGGGGGAAGAACGTTAACAACTTCACAGACAGGTTTCTTTTCTTTTAAATCACTAGTGGAATATTTATATATATATGCTTGTGTATGTATATACACACACATATAAATGCATGTATATGTTTGTTCTGTGTGCACACTGATTATGAAAATGTCCTGCCATTTGCAGATAGTTGTCACATTCTGTAAACTCTTACTTTCAGTTATAGTGCAATAATTGCATGATGATATTTGGGACAGAAGCATACTTGGGATCATTCAGCGGTAATGTTTTGTACACCCAACTACAGTGCTCACTGGCATATTCCAGCCAAAATCTTGGCTCCTTATTTTCACAGAAGACAGTGAAATCAAGAAAATCTTTTTTGGTAGGTATAATCAAACTCTGTGTTACATAACACTTTCAAATATTGATAGATTCTGCCTATAGTACTGAGTTTAGTGGAGTTAATTTCTTAGTTAAACTGAGTTAATTTCTTATTTAAATGTTACCATCTTACTGGATATTCAACAAAGAACTGTATTCTAAGCAAGACTGACTAAAAATACTTCTCTGCTCTCTTTTCCTAAAATAGAGCGATTCAACAAATATTTTATTAATAGAGGGATTATCACACAGTTTTTAACTAGAATACAGTTTTGAAAGCGTATTTTTCAGAGTTTGCCAGTACAAATTTCTTCTTGGCAACATTCAACCATCTTTATTGTATCACCATTATCCTCAATTTCTTGCATCAACATGCAATTCATAGCTTTGTTGCATGGATATATCACCAAATAAGGCATTTCCTACTGGGAAGTACTGTCCATAATCTAGGTCTGCTCAGATCCAATTTGGTCTGAGTGCCAGAAATGATGATGGGATGATAAACTGTCCATTTCAAGGACAGCCACATGATGCTCTAGTACAAAGAATGAAGGGATTCTGTCTAATGAGGTCATAGGGCATCAAAGTAATCATTAATAATGCCACAGATCTCATTCATTTCCTCTGGAAACAGTTTGCATTAGACTTCTGGTGCTGGACACCAGGTGGATGTTTTGATGTGCATGCCACAGGCCACACTGCCATACATGGAGGCTTTACATTTTGTTAAAACAAAAGCTATTCTGCAATACGTATTTTGTGCTTCAAATGCTCACTGATTGTTCATTGCACAGGTAGTAACTCCACTGGCTCAATATCAACTTACTAGAGTCCCATAAAAAACATGTTCAAATGCTTCCTATACATTGTTGTATTTCACTGATAGCATAAGATGCTTTTTCAGGGGCAGGGAGGAGGAGAAGAGATGTGAAATCACTGACTAAAATGAGTCACATTGTACTAAAGCCAAAAATATAACTAAGTCCACAAAGTCACCAGAACAAAATGAAGCTGGTTTTATTATGTTTCGTATTTATACTACTGCACTAAGGAGGTCCAGAAGAGACAGCAATGTAGTACCAGTATTCCCTTCTGTACACAGTGTGAATTACTATGCATAACTGGAGGCAGAGTTAAGGCTACACTGACAGCTACAACCAACATTTCCCTCTCTGCTGATCACTTGAGCCTCAGACAGAAACATTACTTTAAAATACTCATGTAACATATGCACATACACAAGGATTGCTCCAAAAATAATGACTTCTTCTTTATGATGTTGGTCCACACATCATAGGCAGATGTTGGTGATATGGCAGTAGAGGCTGAACCTTCCCACAGATATTCCATTACATTTTATTGCCCTGTGACAGATGACAGCAGAGGGTCAGTCTGAAAAAGTGCAATCTGACATGGAAGGGCATATGGTACAAAGGAGTGTCATTGAATTCCTGTATGCAGAAGAGATTGCACCTACTGTAATTCATTGACACTTGCTGAACAGTTATGGAGATCAGACAGTGGATGTTAGCATAGAGAGGTGTTGGGCAGCTTGTTTCAGCAGCGATGATAGTGATGCAAAAGACAAGCAATGTTCTGTACAGCTATGTGGATTTTAACGAGCATGGCACACAGCTCTTGTTCATTGCTGGTGAAAATGTATAGCCAATGACAGTGAGTGTGTTGAAAAAATAGTGTCCTGTAGCTAAGAATTTGCTCTATGAAGTAGTGTTGTTGTGCTCTTTGTATCTATTTTAGTTTCCATGGAAATAAATAGGAGACATTACTTTTGAATCAGTTTATGTATAACTACATTAAAGTTTACACTTTGATATAAAATATTTATGACAGCATTTTGGGTTTAATCTTTCCTTGACAAGTCTGACACAAAGACACATCTGATTTGATGAATTTGATCATTCAAATGAGATCATTTGAATCCTTTGTTCACCACTGTAATTGACCTACTTACTAGTGAAACAAACTCTCCAACAGTTTAGTAGTATTTTCCAAGTACCTTCTTAAAATTCTGCGGAGAAGCTTTTTCCCTGAAGCAAAAAGTTTGTTTGCTCAAGTGGGCAATGAAATGGTATCTGTAAGACAAAGCAGTGTAGACCCACTGGAAAAAATTCCACTTTTAATGGGTGAAAAAGCCCTGATACAGCCATAAAACAGAGAAGTAGGGTGAATGTGCCCTTTTTTCCCCACATTAAAATGTTAACTGACACTGCATAATAATTATGTTTGAAGTTTTCAATGAGATCATTTGATTTTATTTGTAATCTTACAATCCTGTTTAATCTTTATAACAACATAAATAGAGTGTAAATGAATAGTTACAAGTCAGCTGTAGAAAACACCCCCCAACTACAGGAGGAACCTGCAAGAAAGGAGCCTTGATTATCGAAGCACACACTGGCCATCTGATCTTGTATACAGGCAGTAAGTAGGGTAATCATTTGGATAATTACAGTACTGGTTGCCCAGTGCTCCCATATGTTCTATTAAACAAACCTCTGGCATTATGAACAGGCTGTAAGCTATCAGAACTGAAACAGAGATACCTGAACCACTAAAAGGAGTGGCAAAGCTTAATCAGAGAAACTTAATCATAGAATGGCTTGGGTTAGAAGGGACCTAAAGGATTATCAAGTTCCAACCTCCCTGCCACAGACAGGGCTCCCAGCCACCAATCCAACCACTAGATCAGATTGATCAGGGCCCTGTCCAACCTGGCTTTAAACTCCTCTAAGGACAGGGCAACCACAACCTCTCTGGGCAACCTGTTCCAGTATCTCACCATTCTCTCAGTAAAAAACTTCCCCCGACATCTAATCTAGATCTCCCTTCCTTTAGTTTAAAATCACCCCCCTTGTCCTATAGTTATCTACAAGTGTAAAAAGTTGATTTCCTTCCTATCTGTAATCTCCCTTCAAATACAGGAAGGCAATAATGAGGTCTCCCCACAGCCTTCCCTTCCGCAGTCTGAATAAGTCCAGCTCCTTCAGTCTGTCACTGGAGAGGTGATCCAGCCCTCTGATCATCTTCATGACCCTTCTCTGGGCCCTCTCCAAAAGCTCCACATCATTTTTGTGTTGGGGCCCCACACCTGGATGCCAGCTGAGAGAGTAGAGGGGTACAATCATCTCCTTCACCTTGCTGACCACCTCCTTTCTAATATTACCCAGGGTTCCACTGGCCTTCTGGGCTTTAAGTTTACGGTGCTGGCTCACGTGAAATTTTTCATCAACCAGAGCCCCTAAATCCATCTCAGCAGGGATACTCTCAAGGAGTTCTCACAGTTTGAATAATTATCTGGAATTGCCTGATCCAAGTGCAAAACCTTTCATTTTGCTTTTTTTCTTTTTCTTTTTCTTTTTTTTTAATGGCAACTATACCAGGCTGGCCTTCAACAACTTAAACTCTGAGACAGTGATTTCAAACTAATACAGATAATCCAGTGGCATCTTTGCTAATTCAGTACTGAGCCTAAATTTCTTAATAACTAAATAAATCATATGACATAATCTCTTTGGATATTTCTAACAAATAATCATGAAATAAAACAGGATTCCCTGTTATCAAGCATTTCACATGCAGTGAAAATTTAAGAACATGATGTCTAGATAAGCATTTTAATACCAATGCTAAGATA
>PPHD01025121.1:0-11877 GCA_002909625.1 Bambusicola thoracicus
GCGACAAAAGGTATGGCCTTGACCCTACAAAATCCTATAACATACACAACTTTGCTACAAAGACAAGAAGGAAGCTTCACAAGGAATATGAAGAGAAGCGTATCACCACCAGCATGCTTCTATAGAAAGGTCTGTTTCCTTGAAACAAGACAAGAAGTTGCCAGCACACACATAAATGTCTTCCCAGTGGTTCTGAATAAAAGACATTAACTCCAAACATGTAATATGGAAAATAAAGCAAAGCAAAACCCTGAAACCCTGAGCAGTTAATATCTGGTGTTTTGGAAGTGTCATACTAATGGAACATCTCAAACCATTTGCATTCATACTACATTTCTGAATCATCAAAACTCAGCTTCTAAAGCAGAAAGTCTTCAAATTGTAGGATGAAGGTTGGCTTTTGTTCCTGAATGCTTTCTATCATTGTCACCCTAAGCAATTCCCTTTTGATGCCCTATCAGACTAGATAATCTTGACAGTCCAACAAAGTGGCAGAATTTCCCAAAGCTATTACTGCTTGTATACACATAATTGCTTCTCACCTTTTAGCATAACAAATTAAGAAGAAGAAAGAAAAACAACTACAAACAACACTAAAATGTTCCAATCATCCTCTCAAGAGCAAGTACCTCCATCCCAACTTCAACGCGTTCAGCCCTATCCCTCTAGAGCAGATACAGGATATGTGTTGGAGCAATAAAACCTTGTCAACAGGTTTATAGACGTCAGTATCAAGAAGTTGATAACACCTCTTGAAATATTAAATAAATATTAAATGAAGTTATAATATATCCCCAAGTTATCTTGAATAATACTGATATTTCTGTGACCATCAACCTAGTTTGGGAGTGACCTACGTACTGACATTCTAGAAAAATCTACTGTGGAATGACAGATACTTCATATTTCCTTATGTTTAACCACAATGCAATTGGCTTTCTGCAAATATTCACAGGACTAGAGTATATAAAATATAAAAAATACTGCCTGATGAGACAATCTCATTTCTGATCATCACTGTCTATTGGTCATTTGTGGAGGAATTAATTAAGATGAATTAATCAAGAGTAAAACAAGTACATAGCAACTAAAAAAAAACTACTATAGTTATGAAAACACTGAAATATCTGAATAACCCTCAGTCTTGATAAAAAGCAAGAAGATAAGGTGAGGTAGAAAGTTCATAGCACCACTTACTTAATCATTAAGTAGTTATTAGTATGCGTAAACATCTACGAGATTATATAATACAAATGGCTGCTCGAGGGTCAGCAGAAAGTGAATAGGCTGAAATAGAGAAGTTACTCACCTTCCACAACATGATAATGAAGCAGGGCAGGCAGTTAAGATTAAGGGGAATAAATAGTGTAGAAAGGAGTAGAGATAGTGCAGGAACTAGGAATTTTTGATTGAGAGGTTGCACCCAGTTGTAGCAGGAACCACCCTGACACAGACTTTCTACGCAGGCCAAAGCTCTGCTACACAGAAAGAAACTAAACCCTGTCTGACCTTTTACATTTATATAGATGCATATTTATTCAGCATCCTAATTCCTGTTCTAGCTTTTTTAGGCATTACTACGATAAAAAGAGGCATTACATGACACCGGCACAAAGGTGGTCCTGAAAATAGTCCTGTTTACACTACACCTACAAATTCCTCATCACTTAGTAGTTTACGTAGTTTCATTTTGACAATGGTTTAATGCTTTTACAAAAACAAACAAACACAAAAACAAAACAACAACAAAAACCAAACAAGTTTTACAAACAGAAAAACAGTTGGCATGCAATTTACAGCCAGCAATTTATCTACATCATGTACAATCCAGGGAGATTTGGCTAAGTGGACAGAATGAACACAGCTGTAAACAATCAGTAATCAGTAGCAGCACAGCCGAAATAAAATGCTTTCCATCTACTGTAAGTCTATTACAGCAATGACTTAACTGTGAATTATTCAATTTGCCATATTGCAGCAGCTCATAACAAAATTTCAGGATGGCAAAACTCAAACTTGTTTAATGCAAAGGGCGACTTCACAGATCAAAGAAATGACAACTGAGTGTTTTTTACAGAATAAATGGCTTCCAGTCTGAGGTGAAAGAGAACGTTTGTAACATTTGCCTTCCCTTACACCTGACGTACCTTAAGAAGAACAGATGCTACAGGTAAACACAAGTCTACTGAAAAGGACAGAGAAAACCTAAACTGCTATGAAGTATTTTGTTTTGCATCTCTTTGATGAATGTGATCTGTGAAGATAGAATCAACTGCATTACCTCATGGGACTTACTGCAAATTCTGTAAATTCTTGTATGATGTTCTGCCCTTAATTGTGGAACTAGCACAGGTGTCCCTCAGAGCTAGTAATTCACCAACCTCTAGCTATGTAGTTACTAGAAATCAGGCAGTCCGTTAGAACCAGAACTACTAGTCCTCTGTGGGAATGAGAACATTACAGTTATCCAGCATTTTAATTTTGGGAGAACCTATTAGATGCACAATGACTTCACCTCTGCATGAATAGGTTAGAACACAAAAGGAATGGGTTCAAAACCATTTATCAGTTATTCCACAGTTCAATTAGGTTTTGTTAGAGTCATACCCAGCTAACGCTATTTACTGCAAAAACTCAGTGATTCTGTATCTTAGTGTTACTGCAGATATAGAATAATCTGCAGATATAGAATAATTCTGAAGGGGCATAGTCTTACTCAAAATAGTACCTGCAATTGAGAATATTACGTAGAATGCCACTAAAATGCAATTGCTGTTAAATCTCTAAATTATTAGCTGCTGCACTGTTAGTAGAATATTATTGCAGCAGTTAAGGTTCACAGAGTCATTCTCTTTAAACATTTACTAATTCTGATTCTCCTCCCAAGAACACTACTTTCCCAACATCAAAGTCTTTAAACGTTTACTCATTTCAGCCCTTTTGGTCTGAAACAGAGGGAATAAAACCAGTTGAAATACTCTGGCAACCATGTCAGAATAAATATCTATACATACATCAGCCTGATGTGAGACAAAATGTGTGGTACAGGTAAAAATACAGAAGAAATTCAGTCAATTAATGAAATCTATTCAACAGGTCGTGGAATGAGAATTCAGCTGATAAATAAAAACAAGCTGAAGTATGGCCAGCATGAAGGGTGGCTGAAGGCTGACTGTATATTAAAGAAGTTCTTCATTTAGAGTAAAAATGTATTCTTACAAGAACACTGCTATTTACTGCATCCAATGGTTGCAATTCTTACTACCCGCCGTACTTTTAACAGGTATACATAATATAGGCTGACATAAAAGTACACGGAGCTAGGCTGCATGTAGATTAGGTGGCTTTGTTTTGTAAGAGTTGGCTTTTTGTGCTTGTTCTGATGCCCTGTGTGATACAGGAAATTATTCTGATATGTTTTCCCAGCTTGAACCATTTTATAATTGCCCCTTGCATGTAAAATGAGTACAGCGTAGCAATGAGGAAAAGATGCTGGGAACTGCTCTCACTGAATGGGTAAAAACATACTGATATTTGGCAAACATTGATGGTAGCCAGGACTTACCACACCAGAAACCACAATGAAGAGTCTGCTTTGCTGAAAAACTGAAGACCGACTTCAAGGTCACAAATGGACAGGAGCAAGAAGAGTGTTAAGACGGAGCATCCACATCCACAGCAATGTTTGATTCACAGCTCCATGCAGACACACAAGAAGAGGATACCTGACAGAAGTTTCTGCATTATCAGAATATTCACATTCGGATCAGCTGTCAGGTGCACAGGCTGCAGGGCTCTTTTGCACACTGATGTCTCAAAAGGGGTTATTTTTTGTAGCACTAGGGACCATCAGGGCTGTTACTGGAACTGACCTTTTAAAAGAGGTGGCCTTTGAACAAAGAAGCAGCATGTAGGCTGCATCTGAAGTGTTGTGATGTTTTAATCATACCAGAGGTAGCATATAGAAAAGGGGTGAAAAAGGCAACAGAACTCAGTCTTTGAAACCTGAAGCTGGACAAACACATCACATCAAATACCCAGCAGTGTGTAAAAAATAAGGAATCTACAGACAGTAACTGTAATGTAACCTGTTAGAACTACCCTTCGTGCACTGCATCAGATCAACAGTAAAAAGGCATCCTCCATTGTTTCTGGAGTTCAGCAGCTAGGGGTGCAAATTTTACTAGCAAGCTCTTATTCCTTAATACAGCTAAGCCAAAGAAAGGATATTACAGAAACCTCATCCGGGGTCTGGAGTCCACAATCTGGAAGGCGGGTAGGCCCATGCAGCTCCAAAGAAGTTATACAACTATTCTCTCATGTTAGAGATAAGCAACTTCAAAAAAAAAAAAGAAAATCAGGAATTCATGAGTGGAACGCATACACCATGATGATGCTTATTGTTGTTATTATTTTGAATTCTTGGGAGTTTTATGGCTTTTTGTATGTTGTAACAAAGTTCCAGCTAACCCACACATCCCGGTTTTGGGGAAAGCTGCCTCACATAGTAAGGCACCCACACAGCAAGGCACTCACACAGTAAGGCAGCATCTTGCCCTGCACTTCATGAAAGGCAAAATGTAAGAAGGAAGAAGCGCTTCACAGCCACCTTCTATCTGAGTGACATTTTGGTTACCAGCAAGTTCCCCAAAATGAACTTTCCTGCTGTCAGAGGCTCAAGAAGTGCACTGTGCTGTACAGGAGCGCATGCCTCTGTGACAAGCCCTGCCTTCCTCCTTTCTGCTCTCTTGTGGTGGAAGACTACGCTCACTTCAGATTCAGGTAAGGTCTGCACCAAGCTCAAAGCACTACTGTGCTTATGGATAAAATCATATAAAATATGGCTCCTCGTCCGTTTTTGAAGCAGCTTCGTGTTGCAGCCCAGAGGTTGTGGAGTCTCCCTGGACTGCCTGAACGCCTTCCTGTGCACTACTGCAGGGGACCTGCTTTAGCGGGGGGCTAGACTCAATGATCCTCACAGTGAGGTCCCTCCCGACCCCTACGACTCTGTGATTCCCGTGAACCGTGTTACAGATAAAGTGATATCATCTCTCCAAAAAGCACAGCCACGGTTTTGAGACGGGCATCACCCACTAAGTCTGAAGAGCGCAGTAGGCAGCCTCAGCCCTCACGCCCCCGCCCCAGGCGTTGCCTGTACGGCTGCGCGCACAGGGCGCAGCAGGCGCATGCGCCCACACGTTACAGCCCTCGGCCCGCGTCGCGCGGGAAGGCGGTGGGGCCACGTGACCCTTCGGCGCCGTCGTGACGTCAGTGTAGCTCGTGCCGGGCCGGCGGTTTCGCCATGTGCGCCGCGGCTTGGAGCTCCCGCGTCACGGCGGGGGGCGACGAGGACTACGGGAGCGACGATGAGGACTGTTGGGATATCGGCGTGGCGTGCCGGGGGCCGCAGGTGGGGCGGAGCGCCTCTGCCGGCTGCAGCTGAGGGGGCGGGAGGGAGCGCGGGCGGCCTCGGCCGCGGGCTGCGGTTGTTTTGTGTCGGGGCGATGGTGGAATACCCGTGCTCGGGGGACGGACATGGTGTAGCCTGAGTGGATTGTCTTCTTACGTACAGCAGGTTTTTTCCGCTTATTAGTAAGAGGCCCCAGCCGTTCTTTCAGCGTGGGAACGAAGTTCGGAGAGACCCGCGGTGTGGAAAGCGGCTTTAAGTCTCTGGATGTGTTTCTTGCTAATATGGAGACGTAAAGGACTATTGTGTCTGATAAATGTGGGCTGCTTGGTGGTGGTGGTGAATAACTGGAGGCCTGAGTGGCTTTTTCTCCTGGCTGAAGTCATCTGTGTGCTGGAGATGATCTGTGGTTACTGAAGGCTGTCCTCAGGGCTTTGGCCTTGATCTTATGGCAGGGTCCCTATCCAGAAGTATGCGGGAGGTGGAAGTTGTTGGCTGAGTGGTTCGGAAATAGGTCTGAATTGTTCTATTGCCTGGTTCTTGTCATCACTTTGGTAGGTATTAATTACTTACTAATTATCGCTTTATAGAAGGTATGGGAGAGGTAGATTGCAGTGTGCTGCGTAGTTCTGAGTTGTCACAATACAACTTCAGAATTATCTATGAAATACGCCTTCTATTTGCAAAGCAACTACTGAGTTATCCTTAATTTATTGCTGTATTAATTGTGGATAATCTGGGTTATGCTTGCAGCAATCTGCATCTGCAGCTTTAATCTCGCACAGACAATGTGATATGCACGTGAAAAGGATGTGAATCAGGCAACGGTCCGATTCATAAACTGGACCTTTGGTCAAATCCTTTTTTAGATGAGTCATTTATGACACAGCAGCACAAATACCTCAGCCACCACAGCAATAAGAGGGAGGAGGAGCGGTGACCCTTTTCCAGCAGCGAATTCAGTGCTGTGTTAAGCCAGTGCCTAACCATGGTGCTGCACCGCCTCCAATTGCCACCTCAGTGTCTGATTGTAGTGGGTTTGTCTTTTTTTTAAAGTCATGCTTTGCAGTATGTGAAACATGCAAAAAAAGCAAGGAAACACATTGCAGCGTTGTTCTGGAGACTTTCAAGGCGAGGCTGGATAAGGCTCTGGGCAACCTGATCTAGCTGTGGTGTCCCTGTTTGTTGCAGGGGAGTTGGACTGGATGGCTTTCAGAGGTCCCTTCCAACTCTGAGAATCTATGATTCTATGAAAGGAGTCCTAATCAAAATGGCGTACCTTTAAGAAAAGCTTAGCGTGCTGTAGGAGGGTCCCACATCCATTGGGAAGGAATTTAGTTCCATTTTCAGAGAATGGAACCTTTCTGAAAAAATGTAATCCTAAAACTTTTTGTTTTAAAGCAGAACAGGTCTACAGAAGTGGAGGAATGAGAGTCTTACTGTGCTTCCTTCTGCACTGCTCAACCCCCACTCCTGTGCGCTGTCTCACAGAGATCATTAATGTTTTTACACAGAAATCAAGCTGTTCATTTTACCTTGAAACAGTTACCATATTTTGACTTAATTTTTCTTTGTCTGTCTAGCAGCTGGATCAGATGTCGCCACCAGACAAGAAAGATGCATTTCAGAAAGCTCTGACAAGTGGTGATGTGTCGCTTATTGAAGAACTCTTAAACTCAGGTGATGAAAGTCAAATAGGAATCTGAATATATTTAATTGGACTTGGAAAGAATTCTAAAGCTTTGAAGTTTCTTGCTTCAAAGTAAGGTCTGGGCTTAGTGTAGAAATATGTGAATGTTTCCAGTATAGAATGTGGACTGAAATTACTTTTTTCAGTGTCTCAGCATGATATATTTCAGGAATTTTCTTCTAATTTATATTTATTTGGTCAGTCAGGAGTCCTGAAAACTGAGAAAGCTATGGTGCATGCACAATGAAATAAGGTTTCTTTGTTTTCAAGCATACCTTTAACTGAAAATACCCATTGCAAACACTGAAATTGAGGTATTTTAAATTGATAGAGAGAATTCAATGTGTGTTCCTACTTACTTTGAGTGTTGCAAAGTGGGACATTAGAAGCTTAAAAATATATATATATAAATACTCCTTCAGTTTGGGAATTCCATGTTTTTTTACTCACAGCACTGTTAGATTTCTGGTAAGTGCCAAGTGTAATACTGCTGTCTTGGCAACATCAGCTGGACAAAGTTTTTGTGATTCCTGAGGGTGTAGTAGCATTTGTGTGGCATTTGTCTCTGAAAGGTTGTTTGTTTTAAAACTGAAACCTTTTTTTTTTCTCTTTTCTGTTCCTCAGTATTTCTCTGTAGCGTTTCTGCTATTTAGTGTTAGGAGAATTGGATCACTAATTGAAGCATCCAGGGCAATCAGAAGCTGTGTAGCTGAGTTGACCTGCCTAGTGATAATTATCAGGAAGTTCTGGTTCAGCAAGCAAGCAGAATATAGTAGCCTAGAGTTTGTTCTCTTAGAAAATGGCTTATGCTTGGAAGAAAGTAGGTTTTTAGTTAGCAATGGGTTTTTTCTGAGTTTTAAAGTGGTGACGTTACTTGTCCTTTTAAAAGACTGTTCCTATCACAGTCTGGAATAATTTTCGTTTAGATGAGTATTAAATCAAAGCTAATAGTAATGAGTGAAATACATCTTCAGTCCTACACTGAAAAAAACTGTTCTTATTTGGAACTTTTAGTGATATCCGTGCATTAGATTGAATAACTGTTTTGTTACATTTGGCCATTTTTAACTGCTTGTACTTCAGAGAAGTAACGATAGCTCAGATCAAACCTTTGTGTCGATGCCTGCCACATAATGAGCTGTCAGTTTGGAAGATGATGATAGGAACGTAAGGTAAAAACAGAGATTCCTGTAGTCTGGTATCCTGTCCCCTAAAATGCACAATGGAATGCTACAAGAGAATCTCTGCGTTTTCTAAGATGATGATTAACAGTAATTTTGACACATCCAGTACAGTCTCTTCTGAGCACTAGAACGTAATGCCTTTCTTATAGGGAGGTGTTTCTGAAGAAAGGTAACGTAGTCCTTTAGAGGATTGGTGCTTATTTAGATGAAATCTTTGCCTCTAAAGTTGCCTTTAGTTTATGTTCAGTAAAGCTTGTAGGAGTCTTGCAACCCGTGCTCTAATTCCAGGTTTGTGTTGGAAGGGGATTTCCTAGCAACAGTTATGGACGTTCTTTCAGGCAGAACAAGAACATGTTGTCTTTTGGCTTGCATAATGATAGCTTTAAGAATCAGTAGTGCTGAGGGAGTTTCGTAGAGCTCCTTTAGGAGATGGACAAATGCCATGTCTTCTCTTAGATCTCTTATAAAATGGTAACATACTGAGAACAGTTTTCTGAAGTGTATGTCATTAAGAATTAATACAAAGAAGTAGAAAGTGCAAAGATGACAGTGGCATTTTAATCTGCTCTGGAAGTAGAATAGATAATACTATATAATCCATATGTTTGTTTTTTTTAAATGGAACTAAAAGTTAGGAGGACCTTTTGGCAGATCAGACTGATCAAAGATGAAACTACAGTCACTCCTATTTTTTCAGTAGTCTCTTCCAATCCTGTCTTGGAGCTCATCTGTTCATATGGAAGGATGTTTAGACAACTAAAACAATAGTAAACTGTGTAGAGGGAGAAAAATGAACAGTTTTCCAGCCAGTTTGGGACTTGAATCCCAGGTCAGATGAGAACCATGGCTCCCCCAGATGTGAGAGCCATCAGCAGATTTGATTAACTCGCTCAGCTTTAAGGTATTGTGGAGCCACAGTGCTAAGTGTTGACAGACTTAAAAGAAACGAGTATTTCTAACAGAAGAGAAATTTTATTGTACCAGTTGTGTTCAAAGAATTGTGGAATGGCTTAGGTTTTTAAAGATCAGAAGTTCGATACCCCTTGCAATGGTCAGAGTTGGGCAGGTTTTGTAGTTTGTCCCTCAAATAAACTGAGCCTATGGGCTGGAATGTCCATGTGTCAGTGGTGTTGTCAACTGGAGGTAGCATAGTTAGTGATGGCAACTGGAATGTGACACTTAGGCTATAGCGGCCCGTGTATCCCTGCTGCTGTTAGTAGGAATGAGTGAGGATCTGAAACAGCAGCAGGCCTGCAGCCATGGGTCATAGGACCCAGGTTCCTGGGTGCCAGCAGTGGTAGGTACTGGTTGGATCCTTGGGAATGTGGTGCTGCAGCAATCTTGCTGGTCTTTTTCACTTTTTTTTCTAGGCTTCACTGTTGCCTTATAGGACTTCTTAAGAGCCCTTTTAAATATCAGATGAGCGCTGCTCTCTTCCAGAACAGTTCATGTAATGAGAGTCTGAGTAGTAACTATTGGGAGGCATTTCTAGTTTGGTCAACAACTACAGTGAGGAAGTCAAAAAGCAACATGAGTCGGTGCTGTTTCAGTTGTCTTTTCTGTTTCTTCCAGTGAGGATAACTTTGCATTGTGACTTCCAGAGTGCATGATACTTCAAGACACTCACTAGAAAGACTGTAGGAGTCTGTGCATGCTAAAAAAGTTGCGCCATGGCTTTGATGTCCAACTGCAAATAAGACCATTCCTAGACTTGGGAAAAGCATTGTGGCAAATACTGTCTGCTATACACATAAAGGAAGCAATGAGGAAAACACTATCTCAGGTGTTGTAGCAAGTCTCTGTATGGCTGCCAAATAGATATTTTGTGACTATTATTTAAATACACGTTAAAATAAAAAGCTCTAGATGGGAGTTGTAGTTGCATGGACTACTTTTCATTAAAAGAGGGAAAGTGGTTCTTTATGCTGAGAGTGCCAGCTTTCCAGTATTCCTTTCCTACTCTTGATACCAAACTTCCTACATGTTTAAAGCGATTTGTCTAAAAGGAAGTTCAGATATGACTGACTGGCTCTCCATGTGCAACTTGGCTGTGGACCACAATGAAATGTTTTGTATACTGCACACAAACTGTAATGCTGTGGCAGTAAAGATTGTAGTTGGTATGTATGTATGTATCTGGTCATAGGTTATATGGCTAGCAGGAGTAAGAATACCTGGCTTTTGTTTCCTCCTTATTGATTCCTTACACAACTCCTTATCATGAACAGTTAAAGGATCAATCCCAGAGCAGTGACTTTTTACTCCCTCAGCTTTAATGACTTCATGATGCCTACACTGATCACATATTTGACAAACTACCAAGGCAGGAAAAGTGAATACAAATCCTGCATGAAGAAATACGCATATAGCTCAACTACCATTTGTTAGGATGGGATTTTTTTTCCCGCACAACTGTCTACTGTAAAAAAAAAAAGTAGTTTTAATTGTTCATAATCACGTTTGACTAGCATGGAATCGGCAGATGGAAACTTAAGTGCTGTAGAGGAAATAAGATTTGAGGAATTATTGAAGGAGTGAGTCATCTTACTTTGAAAATCTACAGAGGTTTTTATTTGAAAGTTGTTAGATAAGTTGCTGGGTGTGGCACTTGGTTTTTGGTGAATTTGGGACAGCAATCTGTTAGGGTTGGTTTTACCCACAGGGGAAGCTGTGGTCGTTACACAGATTAACAGGCAGAACTTGTGATTTTGACTGAATCTTGCATTACCCTCTGTTTCCTTCTATTAAGCTAATATTTTGTTAGTACGGAACATGAAACTGGTATTTGCTGCTTAGCTACGCTGGGAAGCAGAGAGTAAAAGGAGCTATGAAGTAGGAAAACCTTAGTCAGTATGGTCCTAATAGTATGACAGGCAGGTTGGTTCTACCACGGCTTGGGAAGAATGAAAATATGGGAGGGGAAGGGGTTGATTCAGGTAAAGCTGTAGTACCTAAGTGGAAAAAAAAGCAGACTGTGTACTGATCTGAAATTATTTTTGCAGCCATATTTATCACTTATGTGTTTGTTCGTTCACTGTAATTTTCCTATAGTGCTTAACTGCATGGATTGAGAGCTACGCTTCCTTGGGGTCGGTTCTAAAAGTTGTTTTTTGATATTCCAGATACATTTGTATATATAAAATGAAAATATACCATGCAAGTCCTTTCACTACGTCTGTATGCAAAGGGAGTGTAACCTTTGTAACAACACATATCTGATTGAGAATTACAAAATGCACTTTTGTTTTGGAGTAATTTTAAAATTTTTAGTCTCTTCTTTTTGACAGGTATAAACATAGAAGCTAGCATTCAGTTTGGATGGACTCCCCTGATGCATGCTGCCAGCATGGCTGATTATGCAGTAGTACGTCTTCTTCTGGACAGAGGTGCTAATGCGTGTTTTGAAATAGGTAAGCTGTAAATGAAACATAACGTCCAGTACCTCTCAGTAACAGATACTGTTCTACCCATATTCTCGTTTTGTGTGTATGTAGGAAAAGAATCGAAGTTCACAGTCTAGATTTCCTAATTTTGAACTGAAAGTAGTAGTTTTAAATTAAATGTGTTCTTGGATGTCATCTGGGTTCAGTTATTAG
>PPHD01025123.1:0-11877 GCA_002909625.1 Bambusicola thoracicus
TTTATTATTTTTTATTTACAATATAATTTTAGCTGACCCCCTCTCCTTGCTTTATACCTGTGTGATGTTGCCTTAGGTATTAACCCCTAAGAGTTGTGCTCAGTTAGACCCTGCCTGTTCCCGGGTGACTGCTCAGCTAATGGGCTGGCTGAGGGCTGGCTAAGAAATGCTCACAACTGGGTCTGTAACTCACATTGCCACCTACAGCAGTAACAAATGGCTCAAATCCTCATTTGTCAGAGCACGGAGCAGCCACTGGTTCATAGGGATTGAAAAACAGCGTAGCGTAGGCCTTCTTGTAACTTCCAGAAATAAATGCTGCTGGTCAGAGAGAACAAAATGGAGTGCTGGACTCAGAGGACAGCTGCAGCTGGGCTGGGGACCTGCAGGGACTGCTCCTGGTGGCAGAGACACTCCTGCTTCCTAAAAAGCAGAGGCTCAGCTCTGCTGCTTTGCCTTCACCTGCCTGCTAGATCAGGAGCACTGGGATGTGCTTTGCTCCAGGAGAAAAACAGCCTGTCCTGCCCAGCTGACTGCAGAAATCCTCAGCCGAACCAAAGCAACAGCTGCTTGCATTCTTACTATTGTCACGGAGCAAAATCGGATAGAAATCTTTATATAGCAGCTGATGCTTAGGCTCCAGTGTTTTGATGTTGAATTGCTTTGAAGCTCTCTTTTAGGATGAAGGGTTTGGTTTCAAACCAATCCTTTCTTTGCCCTCTCTGAGATGTCTTTCCTTGCTTGCTGGCTTAATCCAAGTGGGATGGAATGAGCCAGGTCTGCCATGAGCTTTTAGTTTTCAAGCTGTGGTGAACTCCCACTGGATGAAGATTCATGTTTGAGGAGAGAAGCAGAGGGCGCTTGATTGCAGCAAGAATAGATTTCCTCTGCTTGCGTTCCTGGCTATTTGCCTCTCCCCTGATGGTTACAGGTACTGTGTTTCTGGCTTAATTGGAGATTTACCCACTCAGTGATGAAACATAGTGAAAGCTGTACAACCTTTCCCTCTTGCATAATCACCATTGGGCTTTTTCCAGGGTGTTTTGGCTGCCTTCTCCTTGCATCATCATCTCATCAGAAGTGTAAGAAAACATTAATTTTGTGAACCACAGCGAGGTGTCTGCTTGAGTTTCCTATTGTGTGGCTGAAGCCCTTGCATCACATGGGCCCCATCGTTGAGTTTTGTTATTTGTAGGCTTGAGCAGCTCTTAACTTCACATCCGAGACATTAGAAATGCAAAGCTTCAACTTCAGCATTGTTTTGCTTGTTCTGGTAGTGGTACCGAGGCAACCTTTCCTTGGAGTTCTCAAAAACTAAGCAAGTGGTGAAGGATCTATTTCACAGACACTATTCTGGGACGCTTAGGGGGTACTTTGCAAAGGATTGTGAGGCCAGAGTGCGAGTCCCATAACAGGCAGTAGGTTTTACAAGTCCTAATTCTCTACGCACTGGGCTGTGGTGCTCAGAATCCTGTGATCCTGGTGTGTTGGGGGCTGTGAGTCGTTTTGATCATGCTTTGTCCAAATGTGCCTCTGGTCAACCTGCTGAAGCCGGTAAGTCTGCTGGATCGAAACTGCCTGAAGTGAGGAAAGATCTGTGGATAAACCTTTCAGAAAGTCTGGGACCCCCGTGGGTCTGAACTCTTTGATAGCATCTTAAACTGGGTTTCAGCAGCCCCGCAGCTGGGAGAATGCTGGCTGAATGACCTTGGGAAACTTGTTTCATCATCTTGGTTTCTGGAGGTATTGAAGTGAAAGCCCGTTTGAAGAAATAGAAATGATGGGCAAGTGCTCAAAATGAACGTTGTGTTAGAGGTTGTTGGAGAAAATGCCAAAAAGCCTTCTGTGAGGGGGGCCCGAAGAAGAGGGAGGGCTCAGCTGACCTCCTTTTGGGGCAGGTTGTATGCTGGAAGCAGGAGCTGGGTCTGGAACAGCTTTATAATGTAGCTGCATGGATACGTGCTTGTCTGACTGTGTGTCCACGTACACCTGTGTCAGAGCACACGGATGCACATCCAGACATGTAGCTGCAAAACTGCTTCTTTATAGCTGTTTTTTCTTTTTTTCCCAGGGAACAAATAGTGTTAGACAGGAGAGAAGGAACATGCTGAGGAACGTAGAAGCAATAAGAGGCAGAATGTATACGAGAGGCAAGTGGGCTGAATAGGAAATTTCACCCTTCAGGAGAGCTCTGGACAGATGGGAAGCAGGCTTGCCATTGGGAACGCTTCCAGTGCAGATCCTTTTGAAGTCAGCTGGCTCAGGAGCCGCTGACCACAGTGTCCATCTCGTACAACATGTTCCTCAAGGTCTGCAGGACCACCCTGTGAGCCAGATGCATTTACCACTGCTGTCTTCCTAGCTCAATGCAAGCAGCATCTGCTGGGAGTCCTGAGCAGCAGTGGTGTCTGACAAGGTTTGGTCAGATAAGGTATGGTGTTGGGGCTCTATTTGCTTTCCTGTGCCCAGCTGGGAGCTGTAGCATATATGTTTTGTTGCTGACAGACTCAAGAGGGCAAAAACCGTTGTGGGGTGTATTAGCCAGCTGGTCGAAAGAGATCATTCTCCTGCTGTCCTTAGCGTTGGTGTGGCCTCACCTTGGATACTGAGTGCAGTTCTGGGCTTTGCAGTATGAAAAGGGTGTTAGGGTTCTTGGAAGCATCCAGAGGAGGGCAGCCCTTCCTGGAGAAAAGCACGTTGCTTTTCTTACATATGCCATAAGGGAGGTCAGCTTGTGCATTCTAAGGCAAGCCACACAAACAGGGACAGTGCCTTTGTAAGTGAATGGATGGAGATGTGGTTTGATATCTAAAAACTGTTTTTCATCTTGGTCATCGCACCAGAACATGGGGAAAACCTGCTTTGTGCAGTGCAACCCCTAGTGCTTTTCTGTCCTTATTTAAAAGCAACACATAAGTAAATATTATTGCAGAAACATTTAAACCACAGTGTTCAAACCACAGAGTTTAGGAGCACGTTAAAAGAAAAAAGTCCTCCTGAAAATCTAGCATAGCTCAACTGTGGGGCACCTGTTCCTCATCTGGAATTGACTTGTTCAAAACTGAACTTTGGGTTTTTCCCTTGATGAAAGCATTGGAAGCATTTGACCTGAACTTGTGAAGGGTGTAAATCAACCAGAAGCACCAAACGGTTCATAAGCAGGATTTCATCCCTTGCTAATGCTTGATTGCTTGCTTGGTTGCCGTAGCAGCTTGTCCAGTGATGTAGCAAAAGGTCTGAATCTGGACCACAAGTCAGGGTTTTCTTTAGGTAAATACCTGATCTTTTTTTTTCCTCAGGGAGCTCTCCTATTCTGTATGGTTCTCCCAGTCCTCCAGGATGCTGTCTGGAAGGATTCATGCCATGCTGGCCAGCCCTTCTATGCTGTGATCACTGTGATCACTGTGCTCCCAGCTCACCCAGAGACACTGGTGAAAAACGTGTGGCACAGCCTCTGTGCAGAGCATGGCTTTTGAGGAACTGCAAATAATCCCAGATAGCATTGGAGATCTGTATCTTATCCTTCAGCCCCCCAGGGGGCGTTAAATCTCAGCCCAAATTTACTCTTTTGCTCCTGAAAGAATTTGTAATCATTGCTGTCTCGGAAAGGCGGAAGGGAGGAGGGGGACGGGGGGAGTCCATTTGCAAACACTTGTGAAGATGGAAACAACATGGATTTATATTCTAATGGGGGAAATTTGGCTGTGGGACGTCTGAATGAATACATTCTGATGAGTTTCATTAAGGCTACACCTCATTCTTTTAATTAACTTCTTGTTCTTGTCCTTGGTGAAGTAGTAATTATTTTTTAATTAGCCCAACACTGCATTGCCAAGCTAGCCAACCCTGGCCTCATCTCACTGAGAGGTGTCATAAGAATTAAGTTAATTAGCTTGTCACCATCCCTGTAAAATATGGCCGTGTTCAGCAAAAAGAGGTGGGGAAAAAAGCCCCCCTTTGCTGTTCCAAGGTTAATTAAAAAACACAGTGCACGAGAGTGTCAGATTGTCTGGGGGGAGTCGGGCCCTGGGCTCTGGTTGGCACTGCGGTTTGCATCAGGTAGAAAGCTCTGCCCTGCAGCATCGCTCGCTGCTCCGAGCAGTCCCTGTGTGGCAGCCCCACAGCTGGGCCCAGCGTTTGGAGGTGGGAGGGGGTCTGAGCCCGGCCCACAACTCTTTCCTGAGTCAGTTCTGCACTTCTCACCGGTGCGCCAATGTTCTCTGACGTTTGCATCTTGCAGAGTTTGAGTTTGAGATCAGTTGGAAAGAAAACCGCTCGAGAACTTGTAGCTGCTACAGCCTATTTGGTTGTTTTGATTAAACTGGAGGGGGGAAAGAATAAAATCTGTGAATAGGAAGTTCAGGGGTTGAACACTTTGGTTCGGAAAGCTATTTCCTCTGTCAGAATCCATCCATGTGAGAGATTTGCCAGCACCATGCCCAGCAGTGAGCCCTGGCCACCGCGCGCTGCAGCTCAGCCCTGTCTCCATGGGTTGCAGCGCAGGAGCTGTGCTGGGGCACTGTGGCAGTTCCTAATCCTTGCACAGAGAACCAGAGACACCAGGCTTTCTCTCCAAGCCTCCTTGTGTGTTTATTTGACAGTTCAGCATTAATTTTTTTTAAAAAGAAGGCAATTTCTAGCTCTCGTGATTGAAGAGATGAGCTTGAATATATGAGCCCTGTGGGATTTAGAGCTGTCTCCTAAATCTCCCCAGATGATGATGATGGCTCCGCTCTCTTTGCTTGCAGGGATTCTTTTTTTCAGGCTGTGTTGCCAGTTGCTGCCTCTCCTGGATGAATTCAGGTTGTTCATTCATGTTTCCCTGTGCAGTGTCTCAGGGCAGGAAGGACGGCCCTGACCCTTGCTCCTCCTTAGCAGTGATGGGACAGGAGTTAAATCTGTGTAGCTGGTTGTCAGAGGCAGTTCATTTCTCTGTGTTGTGCTTTAGCAGTGGGGAAGAGACTTCCTCAGCTGAAGGAATGGGTGAGGGATGGATGGGTGGACTGTGTGGGCTAGCATTGGCTCGGGGTTAGCTTGTTGGCATGGGGTTGGTGTCAGTGATATGGTTAATGTTACAGGAGCTGCTTGTGATTTAGGATCTTGGAATCATTAAGGTTGGAAAGACCACTGAGGTGGTCCAGTGCAACAGTCAACCCATCACTGCCATACCACTGAACCATGTCTCTCAGTGCCACATCTGCCCTTTTCTTGATGACCTCCAGGGACGGTGACCCCACCACCTCCCTGGGCAGCCTATGCCAGTGCATCACCACTCCTAAAAAGTAATTATTCCCAATATCCAGCCTGATAACTTCACATCAGTATAAACAACACCGGGCATTTGATGCAGTTTGAAGTCTAAATCTGGTGTGACAATAGTTGCATGTGAAGAGAGGGGAGGAAAGGCAGGAAGCTGCCAAGGAGTCCATGGCACTTGAGTGGTGTTGATCATAGGATTATGTCTTTGAGTGACTTTGAATCAGTTTAGAAAACACCAATAAGACCGAAGCCTGATTCTTTGGTATATTGTAACCATGGGTTTATTATGGGGTTTAGAAGGAGCTTTCATGGAGAAAATTGTACCATCGCTTTCTTGTGGGCCATTCTCGAAGATTTCTCCAGATCAGAAAAAGCTGAAGGTATTTCTGGAATATTTAATAAGGTGGGATTATTTTAATGAATAATTCTGATGAATGGGAACATAATTTCAGAGGATCCCCTCCCGGTTCTGACGTCTCACTGACACCCCTTATCCGTGATGGGGAAGCAGAAAGCTTTGTCTCCCAAATACGAAATCACTCAGAGCTCTCTTTGCTGTGCAGTCACCGTTTGCTGTAGGAAGCTTCCTTTTTGGTGAAGAATGTTATGGACTGAAAAAAACCCATAAAATCTATCAGTGAAGGTCTGACAGAAAACTTATGACCAGCCCTACTCCATAGCAGCTGGCTGCCATCAAGGACAGGATACTGAGTAGACAGGGCTCTCCTCTGATCCACGGTGATTTTTATATTCCAAAGTAAATAATCGTGTAAGAGTTAACTGTTTGGGGGTCCCTCAAGCTTTCAGCTGGGGGTCTGTGTTTCTAACTCAGCAGAGAAGGCTCTTAGTAAAGAAAAAGCTAAAGGGGGAAAAAGTAATTCCAACAGCCCCAGTGGCTTCCTTCGGTGAGTAAGGATATTGACTTCGGCTTTAATAAAAACATAATGTTAACTAATCTGCTGTGAAGAGCTTTCACTGCAAACTGGAGCAATTTACCAGTGAAAAATTGGAAGGGGACTGAGAGTTGGAGGGAACCTGCAGTCATTAGCTGCAGATTAAGCACGAATTAAACTATTTCTGATTGTGTCATCGTGAAGGTTGTGCCTTTCCAGCGTTCCTCTGTTGAAGGGATAAAGAGGAAACTTAGGCTGCATTTGATGCCTTGCTATGGTGGAGATGGTGTGAGAAGGTGGGACGTGGGGGCGCTCGTTGGGTGCACAGGGATGCTGCAGTGTGTGGTGAGAGGCCAAGGCTGCAGGTGATCTGCTGCTGCTGCCCTGCAAACTCTGCTTTTTAGTGTGACACTGCTGCTCTCAGATCCCATTGTGGCTGTGTGTCTCTGGGACACGTAAAGGTGGGAAAGTAAGGTGGGATAATGCTGTGTCCCCTGGCTGCGAGCAGCAGCATCTGTTCCAGAATAAGATGAAAGTCAATGGAGTAACTGTGCTAGGTTCAGGTCTGCTCAAGGCTTCTGGATGTGTATATGCTCCCATGCCTTTGCATGGTTGGTCTCAGCCACGTGGGTGCTTCGGGTGTCAGCAATGGTTGCTCAAGTCTGCTCATGTAGGAGCTGCAGCCCCCTGAAAAAGACCTATTCTTTTAGGTCTCATAAAGTACATGCATTTTATTTGGTACAACTGGTTATATTTATTAACCATGCAGATCCTGTTGCAGTGCAGATGAGTGCTCTATCAGAAATGAGGGAGAGGGTGAGAGAGACTGAATCAAAAGCCCGCATCCCAGTATTGAGGGTATCTGGACTCTGTGAGGGCTTTGCCTGGAACTGTGTTATTGTAATGGGAAACCTCATTCTGATTTTTATCCTGCTTAAAACGGGGGAAGTTTGGATTCAGCATCCATATCCTACTCAGATATAAGGCTTTCCTTCTCCATCCAGGGTGTTTACTCCTAATGATGTAGTCTTGCCTGAAGATACAGAAAAATGTCATCAACCTGCAAATATCCAAAAGACCATTCCAAATTGTGTGAACAATAAGCAGAAATGGAATCCTAGTTGCGTTGCATGGGGCTCATCCCTACAGACCTGTGCACCCAAAGTGCTGGGGATGGTAACTATTTAGACAGAGCGGGGAACATGTTAAGGCGATGCCTGTCAGAACTATAAGCCTCACTGCTTGTGAGAAACATATAATCCCTTTTAATCTCATTCCTTGCATTCCATGTAGCTGTAAGGCTGGGTTTCAGTAAAAATGATTTTTGTGCTGATGAGCAGAACTGTAAAGGAGCTCTGAAGATGCTCGCAGCTCGCTGTAGGGCACAGCAGCTTTGTTGTTGGAGGGGCTGCTGTGTGAATGGGGAAGAGCGGAGAGCAGGGCTGCAGCCCATGACCAAGCTGCTGATGTAGCTTCAGTGGGCTGGAATGGCTGTGTCCAGCCTTCCCTTGTTAAATAACTGGATTTGGAGCTATAGGTTTTTAAATAGATAAGTAGTGAGTGTTGTCTTTGCCACATGGGGTAAGGCCAAGGAGCCACTTGTATGTGGCCAGGTGAAACGGGTGGTGCTTGCTTAACTACACCCTCAGATTCCTTAAAATCCTCCAGCAGGTTTACTATTGCTCCCTGTTGTTCCTGTAGCTTTTGGACTGGACAGTGGTCTACTGGAGGCACGCGTGATACGGAGGTATTGGGCTTATGTGAGTATTGTGTTTTAGTGTGGTGAGGCATAAGACTTTTTCTCTGGGAACTGAAAACATGACCCTGAAATCTTCCCTAACCTGAAAACATTCAGTTCTTGAGATCTTTGCAAGTGGAGGGGGAGCTGCTGTGGGAAATGTTGGCCTTTTGATTGAGAGGGCCAACTGGGGTAGTGGAGAGGGGAGGAAGAAAAGATAATTAGTAAAGCACTCTAAAAGGTACATCCTACACACACAATTATACAGGAGTGAACAGCGTGGGCTGTGCTGGGGAGGCTGTTGTGTTGCTGGGTTAGCCTAGACTTGGCCAGGGAATAGGTTAAATCCTTCTGCATCGCTGTTAACATCCGGGTTTGTTTTCAGTTAGGAGGGGTGCTGAGGCTGCATTCCAAATCTGCCCCAGTGAGCAGAGCCAGCTTCCAAGGGATGCTTTGAATAAGACCTGCTGAGGTGTGGCATGTTGAAGCAGACTGCTGCCTCCATCCAGATGTAAGAATGCTTCTAAGATAGCAATTGTAATAACTATTTGCTAAAACTTCATTCTTGTTCTGTCCCAAGGGGCAGAAGCTGAGGGTTTGGCCAGCTGTGAGCTGGGCTGTGCAATGGGGGGCTGCAGCCACTGGCAGGAGTCTTCTGGCTCTGTCTCAGTCTACCTTTAGCCGTGCTTTGGTCTGTGGGTCTCTGTAAAAGAGACCACCTGTTTCAAGCTTTAGTGAAGGTGTTGTGTTCTGATTTTTTGCCTTGGGCAGCAGATTGGAACAAAGAGCAGAGGTTGGAGGAGCAGACAGTGGCCTCTGCTTGGGGGGAGCAGCAGAGCCAGGTGAGCAGTTTCCTCTCGGAGAAGCAAATGGAGTTGGATCTCCAATGGGGATAATCCTACTGATTTCACCCCAGGATTTGGCTCCGCGGTGGCTGTTGTACCTTTAGTTGGAACCTGGGAAGTGTAAATCACAGCCGTGGAGCATTGTTTTAACAAGTCCCCTGCTCTGTTTTCACAGAGGGGGAAAAGAAGGGAGCATTCCCCCTCCTCGTCATAAGGTACTGCAACACATGTCACCGGCAGGCTGGGTAGGGAGAACGGTGGGAAGATAGTGACACTTCTCTCCCCCATCAGCACCTCCCTCCTTTTCTCTTTTCTCTTCCCTCTTTGTCTCATGTTTCTGAGTTAAGAGGATTTTTTAGGCACAGTAACGAGCTTTCGCTTTGAACTTGGAATATGTATGCTGCAAAGAAAGCCCCTGGACCGTCCTTACTTAATATGCCCAAATATGATTAGTGTCAGACTGTGAAATATCGCTTCCTTATCTCTGGGAGCCAGCAGACAGGAACATTTCTAGGGATCAGGGGCTTTTTATTTTTTTGGCAAAACACAGACTTTGAGAAGGAGATGCCTTGTGTGTACAGTCTATGCTGGCGTGATTCTCGTAAGCCTCCAGAGAATCTTCTCTTTTCCTCTCTCTCCTTCTTTACTCTTTCACTCATTCGTTCTTTGCTTCATCCCTCATCATTTGCCTTGATGTTAATTCATGATCAAGAGACATCACTTTCAAAACGGCAGATGACTTCAAATCAAGTTTTGTTCTCAGCCACGTCACTGCATGCCTACAGCTTCTGCCTTGCTTCCCATTCAAGTCAGACTTCAAGAAGTGCTTCAAAAGGATGCCCTGGTTGCAGGAATTATGTGGGCCATCTCACAGGCTGCATTGTTGCTGTTTCTGTTGAGCAATACTGCTTTGGCAGGAAGAAAATGCCCGCCCCAATTTATTTACATATTAAAGGTCTTGCATGTCAACAACTGGAAAGTGTGGATAAAGGATTTGCATCTCGTGTAATTTCATGGACCTGTTCAGTGGTTCTGTTGAGCAGACAGGGAGAGGAGGAAAGAAAATTAGTATTAAAATTTGTTTCCATCCTCGCTTCTTAAATGGCTGCCAGAATCTGCCTCCCTCCCTCTGAAGAATCCCGATTGTATGGAATAATAGGGAAAAAACTCATTACGAATGTATCACTTCAATGCCTTGGAATGCTTTTGTTTCCAGTTCTCTTTGATCTTCTGATAGGCTAAAGATAAGGTCTGAGGTTGTTACTTCACATCTTCAGTCCAGATCTGGAGCTCGTGATCTGTGCAGACAAACTGTGCTGGAATCAGACCCTGGATTTTGAGCTGATTTAAGTAAGCACATTTGAATTGGAGGCTTTGATTGTGATCTATTTCTGCTTGCAGCTTGGAAATGTTTAGGATTTAATGTATACTGAGTTTAATGCTCTTACATGCACCATTGGCCTCTAGTGGTAAGGATTAGAGCTCCTCAGCTCTAAGTCCTAAACCTTAATACTGCTCTGAAAGAAACTTCCATTTAAGTAGCAGCGCACAGCTCTGTGTTTAAGCTGCAGGAATGCTGATCCTGCTGCCACTGCGCAGTCCCAGCCCTGGCTGCTTTTTTGCTGACCAAAGCTTTATGCAATCATGAGATGTTTGAGTTGCATCAGAAACATCCCTGCTAACAGGACCATCTTCTCTGAGACAGTTCTGTGGAGAAGAGACTGAGATACTTCTCAGAGGGGTCATGCAGAGCCTTCAGTTCAGATAGTGATCTGAACCCTGGAAAACAGAGCAGTGCTGGTGGAGGAGTTCACTGAAATCAGCTGGCTTGGAATACAGAAGCATCCAAGCAAGGGTTGGTGGTCCAGACTTCAGGAAAGATCTGGTCCTACAGTAGAGTCTGCAGGTGGGCTCTTAGACCTGAGAGGACGTGACTTAGAGAAGAAGATCTCATAATGTAGAGATGAGAAGATGGAGAGGAGGAGGTAGAACAGACGTAGGGTGAGTGTGGAAGTTATTGTGAAGAGGGTTAGGATGGTTCTCAGTTGTCATCCTGGGGTTGTGTAATGGGCAGCCATCCCCGTTAGCAGAGCAGTGACCATCTGATGGAGCAGAGCTCTGAAGAGGTTGAGCTGGATGAGGTGTGGGATACCAGGAGGCATTTGCCAGTTACGTGGGGTGCATGTGGCATTGAGGGCTGATCCTGAATTGGTATACAGGGTTGAGACTGACAGCCTTATGGTGTCCTGTTTATCCTTATTCTTCTGCAGATATTCACAAATATTGCTTTAATTCTTTATTTTAGCGGTTACCTTCAACCATTCCCAACCCATCATAACGAATTGCCTCAGGCTGTGGGGAACATTACAATATTTTTTTTTTCTTTTGGGATCATTTACCAGCCTGCTCTGCTCATAATGGGTCTCTTGTTTGACATATTCATTGATAACCAAAGTGCTATTTTCTTGGCTGGAAAATATTGACTTTGAGGTTAGGGTCTTCAAATGTGTTCAGCATTTGCCAGCCCTTCTGTTGAAGCCTGTGGCAATAATCCTATTGATCGCAGTGGGAGTGGAATTCATGGGAAGAGAAAATAAAGGGAAGGCTTGGAAATCCTGCTCTGAGCGTTTTATGACTCAGATGTCAGAGGAAACGTGATGTAATGCAGTGTCAAAGGCGCCCTGAAACCTTTCATGAACAATTCTTTAAATACAAATTGACCTTTTAAATAGATTAACATTTATTGAAGCAAAAGATCTATTAGTGTGAAGATATGGGGGGTTGAATCACTCCTCTCAAGGTGCTGGAACAAACCCCAGAATGTTGAATTTACTTGCTGGGGGGCAAAACTTCACCCAAGTGGATGTACTTTGGAATATGGAATAGGGTTCTTAGCTTCGCTACCATCTCCCCTGGAATGTGGTGGCCCAGCGCTCACCTCTTTGTATTGGAACACTTGCATCAGGAAGACATGTTTATGGAGGGGACATCACCGAGGCAAATGTCCATCTGTCCTACTGCGAGATCTTACTTTAATTGTGAAGCTGAAAGATGTTCTTCTTGTGGGGAAAAAAGGAGATTTTCCTGCTCTCTGCACAAAGAAGAGTTCTTGAAACCCTTCTGTAGTTCTTCATCCCTCTGG
>PPHD01025125.1:0-11875 GCA_002909625.1 Bambusicola thoracicus
AGCAAACAAAATCAAAAATCAGTTATTTTGTTTCCTCTTGGACTCTGCTTCCTGCTAGTGCTCAGTTTCATTTCTTTGTAGACTCTGAGTCGGTATCAAAATCTAGGTGAAATACTTTTCTTTTGAAAAAAAATGATAAAGTTTCCACCTAAACGAGGGATTCAACATCAGAAGTCCTGCTGACAGCCTAAGAAAATTCTCCTTGTCACCATTACTGACTCCTGAATACTGTTGAGAGCAAGATTTTACAGGAGTTGTAAAACACTGGATTCAAAATGTAAAGTATTTCTTCAGTATCCAAACATACTCAAAGTCCTGGTACAATTCCAACACAATGAAACAGGAGATAGATATCATAAAAGCTTATTTCTCTTTTCTGTAATCTGCATAATGGAAATTAGCCCCATATTTGAGGTGGGCTGAAGTTTTGTGCATGGTAAGCGCTATTTTAAGCTTCCAGCCTGATTATTCTACATATACAGGAGACAAATACAAAATGTTTGCATCGCAGTATTCCAGCTACACTTAACTGGGTAGGTGTAGAAGCAGCTTTCTTCAAAACACTCTTCTTGGTAATTAAAACTATGTATTTGTCTGAACATTTATTTGTTAGCAGGCAGAAATCAATGGCATACTGCTGTCTCAGGTAAAAGCATTCCATCTGAGAAACTTCCCAAGGTTGTCAAGAAATCTGAACCTACCTTTCTATTTGGGTTATGCTAATTAATGTACTTCCTTTCCACTTTCTGATACAATAGCAGATATGTATGGCTACACATAGGTTGGTTTATTGAGCAGTTCTCAACTACTCATTTATAGAAATAGCTTATCTTCACACATAAGAGTCTACCTCCTCTTAGGGAAAAGACTGAAAGTTCCAAGAGTTTTCTTAGAACAGTTAGCAAACAGTAATAAAACAGCAAGCAGACTAATGAGCTATAGTGAGATATCTTGCCACAAAACTCTTGTAACAATGTCAGTGTACGTTAGAAACAGTGACACAGAAAGATACCCGTATTAGATGTGACTTGCCCTCCTTCCTGCACTGTCAATACCAGGCACAGATAACTGCTGGAGGAATTTAGGACACTTATTAGGTGCAAGTATCTGTTTTCAGTTCATTTGCTTAAACACACAAACAGGCTGAATTTGAAGTACAAGTACTTCAGGATCACAGATATATATACACGGATACACACGCACACATACATACACACGTATACACACATATGTATGTATGAAAGTTTAGGATAAAAACGTGACAGTATATAATCAATGCACTAAAAGGTATGTCTATGTAATATTAAAAAAAGTGTACACATTTTAGCAGACAAAAGATATGGTAGAAAGAATAAGGGAAAGGAAAGGTCAAACATAAACAAAACGTCTCCCGATTCTATTTTCTGCAGCATTACAGAAAGCTATTGAAATTAATTAAAAATACTAGATCACATTGGGCTATAATAATAATATTTCTCAATGTTCTACTTTCAGAGAATTATCTTTAATGGCAACAGTCATCTACAGAAAATTCAAATCCAACTCTAAATCTGAATACAGGAATTTCAGACAGTATTACTGTGAAGTATTGTGTGAACAAGTCATGCTGTTGTCAAAAGGTTGCTGCAACAAATATTTTTGTGTTCTTTTCCCTGCATAAAGTGAATATAATACAATCTGTCACCAATCAGGAAACCTATTAGAAAGTCCAGTTCACACATGGCCCAGTTCTCAACGTGCTCAAATAGGGATGACAAACTCTTCCCTTCAGATTCTGTGTTTGAATCATGATACAGGGGGAAAGAGCTCTCTGCTTGCACCTTGCATTTCGTTTGTTTTGAGAATTTTATTTGGGCCTTTTTTTTTTTTTTTTTTTTTTTGCCAGGAAACTTCAGCATATATACCACATTAGAGGTACAAGCAAGTTCTAATGCTGCCAGCCCCAACAAGACGAAATCAACACAATGTGGTAGGGGAAATGCTGTTTCAAAATAATTGGTAGGGGAGTTATAAATTTGGATTTATTTTGTACTCTTTCCATCTCAGAGTATTCAGGCAGTACAAAGAGAATGGCATCAAGGGGAGAAGGGACAGCTGAGAACTTACCTTGCCTTAGAACATTGCAGAGTATGGAGAAAGCTGCAGTGAAAGGGTGGTGACTGCTATTCACATACGCACTATCACTAACTCTCTTCAGAGCAGGTAACAACCCAATTTATCATCTTTTTTCAGTTGCTATAACCACTTACAAGTCACTCCTGAAATCTGGAATCAAGCCAATCTAGAATATCAACAGCTCGCTGTACTTCAGGATTAACAGAATTGAATTGTGATGGTGAATAACAGCATGGTACCAGGTAATCATTGTAATTAGAATACATCACTAAATTTTTAGACTTAAGTGAAGTGACAGCTCTTCATTAATACTGAAGAGATAAGAAGACAAGCATATAGAAGAATAAGTTAATAGTAATGTATATTTAGGTAACAAAAGGAAGGGAAAAGCATGGAGAACATACACTGTAGTGTTCTCATTGCTATCTCCAAAAGCAGAAATATAAGGGGCCAGAGGCAAGCCATTGAAAACAATTTAAAAAGATCAAAGATGATCCACACTGAAAGAAGAGGGAAGCCTTCCATCCAGAATCCTGAAGAAGACATTAATGAAAAACAAAACAAGAAAACCGCAAAACTGTTTCAAAGGAGAAGCAACCCAAGTATACTTAATGACCCCTAGCAAACTGTTTTAAATCCAAAGGAAAAAGTCTGTCACAAATATGCAGAATCATAGAATCACAGAATCACAAGGTTGGAAAGGACCCATGAGATCATCTAGTCCAACTGTTTTCCCAGTACCCTTGCTACCACGAGCCACTACACCATATCTCGTAGCTCCTCATCCAGATGGCATCCTCATGCCAGAGATGGTGACTCCACCACCTCCCTGGGCAGGCAATTCCAGTGCCTGACCACTCTGAGAGAAAAGCTTTTCCTTATGTCTAATTTAAACCTCCTCTGGCACAACTTGTGGCCATTTCCTTGGGTCCTGTTTGTTGCCTGGGAGAAGAAGCCAAACCCCTCCTCAGTACAACCTTCCTTCAGGAAGTTGTAGAGTGCAATAAGGTCTCCCCTGAGCCTCCTCCAGACTAAACAATCCCAGCTCCCTCAGCCACTCCTCATAAGACTTGTGCTCCAGAATATATATCTGTAGCAGTGATTTTCACAGGTGTACAAGGCTAAGAGCTTAATACAACTCTCCATATTTCTGATATTCTTTTGTACACTGCAAACAGTTACCATTACCTCTAAGCAAAGGCGAAAAAATGATAAAGAATGCACATCTTTACTCCTCAGAGCTTATGACAACCAAATGGCAGGACATCTCATACTCAGAAATCATTCACAATGCAGAGAGCACTACGTAGCTCTTTTAGCAAGCACTGATCTGTATCGAATGGCCAAAGCACGCCAGTCCAGAAATAACAAGGCCAGAGCAGTTCTCAGCTGTGTTCATGAAGGAGGGTTTGTACCCTGAAGCACCAGTCACCAACACTGCTCCCAGCTGTGTAGCTAGTTCTATCAATTGAACTTGTTCAGTCCCAGTCAGTCTGTACATCCCTAGCACAGATGTACTCATTGCAATAGAGGTATCTGACAAGTATTCATTAATTCACCTTTGTACTGTTATCTGAAGCTTCTGATGATGGCCACTGCCAGAAAAAGACCATTTGTGCACCTATTAGATGCGTGACAATAAAATACAAGTAAAATCCCAAGGACAGATGCCATAAATAGTCTTGTGCATGCACAGTCCCTCATCTGCCTTTCAGGAAAACTGTTTATGTTTTCAGAGAGAGCTTGTGATTTTGCAGACTTTGCCAGTTTGCACGACTCATTGCCATTGGGCACAGGTCTTTCCTATACATACACACACATAAGTGATACAGACCTGTAGTATTCATCTCACTGAAAAGATGCCAAAGAAGTCCTCTCAAGCTAAATACCAGGCATGGTCAAAAATGGCAACTACTACCTCCTGAATCCTTAACAGACAACCACTAGCTCCAAAATGTGAAGCCTGAGAGATTGCTCAGAAAATATACTGAGGAGAAGTTCGATACATTTCATTTCATTTCATTCTCTATGCCTAGGAAAGGAGTTTTTCCTTACATTCCAGAAGTGGTAGTTTTTACATCAGTCCTTCTCTGTTGCTCCTGTGAATGTACAAATACATACAGACTCATCAATTCCACTCCTTCCAGTACAGGCTTCTTAATCCAGTTGGTAAAAGGGAAAGGGTACTTCCACTCTTACAGCCTGTGTGTCACACTGAACGTTACACTGTCCATGAAATGGGGTCTTAGCAAGTAATTATTTTTTGTTGACAAGTTTATCTAATGATCTATACATATATACACACACACCATCATCACATTAAAGCTTTTTCAAGGAGATCAAACAAGTACATAACTTTGCACCATTTCTGAGATTTGTATACTCAGAAAACAAAGAAACAAATATAATGCCAGCCCCCCAATCTTGCCATTAGTGACACAAGTCATGACAGCAGGTTCACACGTACCAGTGGCAGCTTTTGGACTTTCCAAAACTGTCTCCTTGTGAAACTGAAAGTGAATTAAGATTATGACAGTACTTTTCATGTCAATAAGAAGTCAGTAAGTCAGCAATGACAAGTGCATAAAGCCAAAACTACTGGGCCAAGCTGAAGATAGACAATTTCTAAAAAAAGTCAAGTGATCACTTATCTCTTCCAAATGATATTAATACAGCTAGAAAACTCCTATCATATTAGGTTTAAATTTTTAAGTTACCTGCTTGAATAATTCCAGTAACAATGGAGAGATAGTCCTCAGGTTCCTGATCAGTGAAGATCTCTCTGCTCCTTCCACTTAAGGTCAGTATCTCATAAAGCATGTCTGAATTCTCCACCCCGCAAAGCAGGATCACCACATTATCTGGAGGTTGAAGAACATGTGCCAGAAAACAGCATCGCTTTCTGTTCAGGCATTTAAGGAGCCCATATGATAGTATCAGGAGTTTACATTTATAACAAGATAAAGATAATAACTCCAGACGCTTGAAAGACAGAGTCTCTAGATTGTAGAGTAAGATTCCTTCTTCATTCACTATGTGTCCAAAAAGAGATTTTAAATACAGAGCCCACTCTTCTGCTTCTTGTTCGTATATCACAAGAATATCCTTTGTATGCTCTAGAAAAGAAAGCAAAAAATCATTTTAAATCCAAATATTGGATGCCAGGCCATTAGTTTCCACCTGCCTATCCCCAAGTACTTGTGATGCTAAAGAAATGGGGCAATCTGAAATTACAACCATCTGCATTATTTCTAAACCAAGGCAGAAAGATCATCCACCAAAATACTAGTAAAACAGAATAGATTCAACTAGTATTCAAAAAAAACCAAAAAACAAAAAAAAACAAAAAAAACCCCACAACCAAAAACAGTGAAATCATAGTGTTGAAAGCAGAGTGCATCACATATTCAGCTCACTCAAATTTTTGATGAATAGGCAATACCATTGAAAATGCAGCAATTAGCTTTTAACTGCAGCAGTAATGAAAATACATTTGATCACTGCACATGATCTGACTTCACTAGAAACAGGACTGGTACATTTAAGATATTTCAGCAGTATGGTGTTAGAACAGTTGTTAGTGATCTTCCTTTATTGTACTTATTCTAAAAACAAACAAAAAAAACCAACATTTGATATGTGCTTTCTGTTCATGAAACAAGATGCCAACAAGACTAACACTCTTCTATGGTGTTACTAGGGTAGTGGTATGAAATAGAGATAACAGGCATAAACAAACAAAGTTTCATATGAACATCAGGAAGCAATTTTATTTTGAGGATGATGAAGCACTGGCAGAACTTGCCCAATAAGGTCATGTAGTCTCTCTCCTCAGATCTTCACAAGTCATCTGTACGCAGTTCTGGGCAATCTGCTCTAGTTGTTCAAGCAAATGACCTCCAAAGGCCCCTTGCATCCTCAGCCACTCTGTTACGCAGTGAAACCATACTAGCTGTGACTTGCTAATCAATGCAATATATTGTAAGATGCCAGGACATTTTAATACCCCCAGAGTAGGTCACAATCACACATCCAAGGAACAACTAAATAGGAGACTGAGGAACAGATACAGCTGCTGCATTCTAACTCCATTGAGCTTCACTGTCTCCAACATCCCTGATAGGCAAGGCAATCTGACTGTTCACTGCTTGCAATGCACCAGAGCTCCTTTGCAGGTGAATACCTAGGTTTTTTTCCTCGATCAATATCAAGAGATACATACATGGTGGACACATACAGAGCAAAAAGGTCTCTTGCAAACACAACATATCTGGATACTGGGACATGATGATGGAAGCACAGTATAGATGTATCTCAGGAAAATAAAACAACAACACCTGCGAAGAATCCTACAGAAGTCCATGGTGCAAAATTAAGAAACTGAACACAGAGTCCAGGATAAGGCTGTTAATTAGTAGACTTTCCTTCTTTTTAGAAGAAATTCCTTCTAAACTTTGGTCATCGTTAGGAGAGACTTCAAAGTTAACCCAGCTGAAGGCAGACAAACTGGTAGAACAGGGATGCCATAGCTTAGTGTCTTGCATTCATTATATGTCTATCAGCTGCTTGCAGGATAGCTGTCCTCTTTTAAAGACTTGTGAATACTTATCCTCTCAAGAAGTTTCCCATCACAGGAAATCATAAAGGGCTGTGCTCAAAATGGTAGTGGTTGATAGATGGCTGAACCTAATGAATGCACCTGGGCAATGCAATTGTCTAAATATTTTCAAAAAGGAGACCGTTACATTTTCCATGGTAAAAATTCCAATTTCTGCTTAAATGCTAAAATGTAACTGTAGAAATAAATAAATAGTAGTGTATTCCTCATCTAACCCAGAGAAAAATGATGTGGTTTTTATACCACAAGGATAAGAAATCTACTAATGGTTTTACAGCACTTAGATGCAATGGTATTTCTTTTTAGAATCTCATTTGGTTTTCTTCAATTCTCACAACAAAAGTAAAACCAAGAAGTCATGAAGCTTGTTGCTCAGTTTCAAAAAAGAAACGATATGCACAGATGCAGTTCCCTGAGTCTGATCAGGCTGTTTGATAATCACATGAGGTAAAAAAATCACCAAGCGACTTCTATTCTCAGTCCTTAATTTCTAAGAGTGATGTAGTAGTCATTAAAAAAATATCTTTATTTAAAGAGGACAGTTAACCCACAAAGACATAAGAACTCATTACTTACATTGCATTTAAATTTGCTTAGTTTCATTTTCCAGCCACAGGACATCTTATTTGTTTTTTTTTCCCTTGTAATTTTGAATGACTACCTGCTCTCTGAAATCTCTCCCTAAGGTCTTCAGTCTCTCATGAAGTGACTCAGCCTTGCCTTGGTTACAGGTCAAAATGAGCTTATTACACTTCCCCTTAAAAGAGAAGCTTTTAGAACTCCCATCACTCTTTCTGCACTTCCTTGAACTCTCCCGGCTTTTCAGAATGCTTTCTGAGGAACTAAAAACTGTATACAGGGTAGGAGTTCCTTAACACAGTACACAGGACGAATAAAATATTAATCACACTTGAGATACTATCTGTTATGCCCAGAAAGTTCACATTCAGTCTAAATTAAAAGGTCTCATTTTAAGTTCATGCTCAGTTGCGTTTTTTCTATTATAATGAATTTGGGTAAGGTCAAAGCCAAATGGAATTGCAGTGAGAGATAAAATAGGTTTGGTTCTGAACGCATGTTTAAGTTGAAAGGTAAAAACCATTTTTTCTTGCTTCACAGAATCTTGTGTTCTCATCATGCACAAGTGGGATGTGCTGGCATCTGCCACAGCACCCCTTGGCCGATAGGTTGCATCCTCTCTGTGATGACAGTAGTCGGGAAGAATGGAGCACAACTGCACCCACTCCTGTGCAGACCGGAGGCACCCAAAAGGCACTCCCAGATCCCAGAGCAGGGAAGAATTCCTGGATCCAACCATTCAGGCACAGCTGAAGAACTTCCTATGTGCTGTGCACAGAGATGCAACTCCTTATGGAGAAATATTTCTAAAGAGCTGCCATTATCATATAACCATAAAGAAGTATGCACAAGGTATAAAGTTCACCCTCATGCAAATGGAAATTACAAGGCTTGAACATTCAAGAAATTCTAAAGAGAGAAGTAAGCAAGTTGCCCTGAAGTGAGAAAAGCAGATGGAATAATTCTTTGTCTGCACTGTGTATCTGCAACTACGTCTGTAGCTCTGATCTTAGTTAAGTGTGAATAAGAAAGAACTTATGAGATATTTATTGAAAGCTCAGTTGTACTTTAGAACAATATTGATTTTTTTATCTGAGAAATGAGAAATAATGCTTTAGTTGTATAAAATGAAGTGAAACATATCAAATACCACACATGATGGAAGAAAAGCTCTACAATATCTCATAAAACTTTAATACGACTGCCGTATTTCATTTGTCTTTTCTACCTCCATAGAAGGGGAAGCCATACTGCTGAGAAAAGATGAATATTTCACACTGCCATTTGGCACAATGCCTATTGGTTTGAGGATGGTAACTAGTGCTATTAAAGTTACCTGTGGTAAATCAAACTTTCTCAATTATGTGTGAATATTTTTCCAGCCATTGATCTGTTATTAAAATATCCTTCAAAATTAACTTTGACATTAAATGCAAGAACTACATATTGCTTGCTCTAAACTGTATAAAAAAGTAAAATATTTTAAAATTTAGTCTCTGAAAACCTACTTCATATGCCTTAAATGCTCCTGTTACAGTGTTTCACCTTTTGATATTTCACTACAATGTAAATGCCTGAACACTACTCAATTGAAAACCAAACTCCATTTTCAAAACACCATTTTTCATGGGAAACAACACAATCTGAAAGTTAGCTTTAGGGCAACACTACCCAGTACTGAATACATAGTAACATTTCTTAACTTTTCAAATAGAGCTTTTTCTCCTTCATTATTTCCATCTCTCAAAGAATATTTATTTAAAGTTACTGCACTTGGAATATAATGCGAGTTCAGATAAATTTTGTTCCCTTGGAACTTAATGTAATGGAAACGATCATATCCTGACAAAATTAAGCCATGCTTCAACTACTCTTACTTGGAAACTGACTCAAAGGTAGAAATAAACTGTATTATTAGTTGAATACTGGGAAACAGTAAGAAAATTTACGCAATCATCCATAGCACAGAAAGACTCTTCTGACAAGCAAAACTATTTACTAGTTACTGATGTGCAAATGACAAAAACCCCTCATCTCACAAAACATGATATCTGAAGCCTTCTTTGAAAAGTCCTGTTGTATAGTCAACAAATATACAGACCGGTGTGGTCAGAGTGGTATCCACAGATCATAAAGCTAGAAAGATTTTCACATTGGAAAGGGAAAATGGAAAATGCTCACCAGCATCATAGGCTTGCAGGAAAAAAAAAATCCAAGAGGAGCAACCTTCAGAAAGAGATCCTTCCTCAGTGGCAGTCAGCACTTAAATGGGGTCTAGGAGAGGTGCAGCCTGGCTCCACCCCTTCTGGTCACACAGCTGAATTGCCTTCACCTGTGTTCCCATGGCTGACGCAGTGCTTGCCTCAGGTGATCAATCAGAGTTTCAGGCCATGACTCAACAGTTCCCATACACCTGTTCAATCTTATGAGAACCAGAAGAAAAGACGAGAGCATCTTTGCAGCCTATTGCAACCAAAGCAGGAATCAATTACTGGTGCATGCACAAGGCAAAAGAATGCCTTTTTACAACAATTAAAAGATGCAATATGGAAGGGGGGGGGAGGGGAAGCAAGTATATTTGAAAGTGAAAGGAAATCTCCAGAAGTTCACAAGGTGCATCAGAAAGGCAAAGGAGAGGAAATAAAACTTTGCAGCCAGTGGATACAACTAAACACTTCAGTTAATAAACAAAGTGTTTGCTTAGAACTGAGCATGAAGCACTTTGTTATTTTTATGTTTGATAACAACACTACTACATTAAGAAAAGCAACAATATTTATTCCCAGAAAACAGAATTAACATATTTTGCTTGACCTAAATGAGGCTGATTTCAGTTGAGCCAGGCTTCAAAAACTGGGTCTGCAATCCCGTTGCCTAAGGATGTTTTGGTAAGAGAAAGTATCACACAATCACCATCATGTACTCAAGTTTTAACTGAAAGAGTCATCACCGTATTTCTCAGGCCACCTACAGTTACAGTACTGAAGCAAAACAAAGTCATTCCCTGTTGCTCAGCCAAGGAATTCATAACCATTCATAACCACACAAGCAGCTTCTCACACTCAACCCCTCCCCTTCCCTTCTCCCCCACGCTTCTCCCCCACTCCCCCCCCCACCAGAAAAAAGAAAAAAACTTGAAAAAGAAACTCAAGTCTGTTTATAACCCTTTCCTCAACCCCATTAGCTTTTGATCTGAGTGAATTCTTACAAACCATTCTCAAACATTCTCTGTTGAGAAAGGAGGGGACAAACTGCTAGAGAATGAAGAAAATTCATCCTTTTATCTCTTCCTCTAACAGATGCCCTCAGCTGGGGAAGGGGAGGGTGTGTTCATTTGTTTGAAATGGCAGCCTTAAAGATGTTTGGGAAAGAAGGGTATAATTTCTGTCAGCATGTAATAAACTATTGTTCATCAACAAAAATTTGTTAGAGCACATAGAATTGCTAAATAAAGGTAAGTGGTCATGACACAATGACAAAAATGCAGCATGAGAAGCAGAAGTGGCTCAGACTTCCATCTTTGCATAGTGATTTGCAAAACATTTCTTCTTAGGAAGTCATTTCCACTTGGGTGGAAGCACACACACCAAGTACATCCAGCTTCACACTAGAAACAAAAAACATTCAGTCTCTTGGTCCCTACATAATCTTGTCAGAAAGATGTATCCATTCATATCTTCATATTGTTTGCCCTGATCACTTAAAATGAAATATAGTAAGGAAATAATGAAAAAAAAAACAACAACAAAACAAAAAACTTTCCAATCTAAACAACTACTGAAATTCAACATTTGGAAGCAGAATAAGAACATTTAACTCAGCCCTGATCAGCGGCCTTGGCATAATGGGCCAAGGCCAATGGGCCCCTCACCCATCCTGAATGCATTGATTTTCCCAGTCAGCTCACCTGACACACATCCAGTAAATGCATCTCAAAAATGCATCTTTAGCTCTTGGTTGCTGGAATTCTGCAAGGCAAATCCACTGAAGCAAGCCAAAATGGATTCATCGTGGGAAGGACAGAGCAGAGCACTTTAGAAATACTTGCAGATAATGGAAAACATTTTCAAGTTGCTTCTCAGAGACTTTCCACTAATGGAAATGAAAATTATAAAAGCCTGCTTGTAAACTTTAGAGTGAGATCATGAAGTAGCTAAATTGCTGCAGCATTGTGGCACACCTGTTTCAATTAAAGCAATTAGCTTAAAGCATGGGACATTCCTGCTGTCACTGTATTAGCCAGCAGAGTGGCTGCGCTTGTATTCTCAAATGCCTACTAACTAGAATGTAATAAGAACATTTTCATCATTTATGCACCTTCCACTGCTAATTGCTAAGCTGTTTGCGAGAACAAATACTTGCTCTATCTGTATAAAATTAGGCCTCTTGTCTTCATCATTTTTCTAAGTTCAGTGAAGTCAGGAGTTCAGCACAGCACTTTTCCTACAAATTGGATGGGATGACCTTTGGCTCAGTCTTGTAGCCTGTCTCCACAAAGAAACTTTATTGATCTTCCCTGAAGTGACAATGGGAAACACAGAACCATGTAAGTTCCTGATGTCT
>PPHD01025126.1:0-11874 GCA_002909625.1 Bambusicola thoracicus
ATATTTTTTGAGAAAGGTTATATTTACACATTTCCTCATATTTTTGGTTTCCTGCAATTGCATGCCACGTCCAATTTTATAAGTGTCTCCTATTATCACGATGTCCTAAACACTGTGCATTGTACTCTAAGTAGCCACTGAACAGTAAAAGAAACAAATCTCCCCACCTCCCACCCCAAATTAACAGGCCTATTTAGCTGGAAAATAAAGATTCCATAAGCAAAAACAGTAACAAAGACAAACATTTAATCTGTCTGGGGATCATCAAGCAGCTGAGCTCTGTTTTCCCAAACATCTGCCTCCCCAACAGCTATTTGTATAGACCTACTTCAGAAATTACGTGCAGGAAAAAAGGAAATTGATGCTGCAGTTAATCCCCTGTGGTCAGGGAACAAGATTACTATGTTATACTCACCTGCTAGAAGCATATCCACCCACCCTTGTTGAGGGTCAGTATTAGAAAATTCAAACAGGATATGGGACACAGCATGGTGAGGTTTTTTAGTTTGTTTTGTTTCTTATAAACTCCAAATGAAGACAAAAAACTTCACAGAAATGGAAAATCTACAAAAAGCTACCAAGACCTCTAGCAGAGGTATTAACATCCTTTGTAGATTTACAGAAGATTAAAGGGCAACTCAAGATTAATAAAGAATAATTTCCCACTGTAAAAATTCCCCCAATAAAATAGAGATGGTGTTAGAAGAGAAATATGGGATTTTGCTATTTTCATTGCACAAGGATAGATCAGGTGATTAGAAAGTGTTCTTTCTAATTAGCACAAGATTTATTGCTTCTCTCAAAGAGTTTAATACGTGGCAGTTTTGAAAGGAACAAAATGTCTTGGGCCGCTTACAGGACAGAAGTTCTAGCAGCATTACATATACTGAAGTATTGGTCACAGAACTGTACAAGACCAGTTCCCTCACAGGCAGATGAGGATTGAACAGAGCAGTAGCAAAGGCTTATATTGCTGATGAATTACATGTAAGGACTTGGCAGAGCAAATAGTTTACATTAAATAAGCAGTTAAGATTTGGCATATAACAGCAAAACACAAAATAGGCCTTAAATATATTAAATCCTTCTTAGAAGTTTAACAGTTAAATCAACAGCAAATTTCCAGATTTTGAGAATATTAATCTTTGGGACTAAAACAACTGGAAAATTTCAACTCAAAGACTCTTTTACAAAAACTTCTGATGCTCCAAATGTTGTGTTTTTACCACACAGTTTTACTGAAGATGTAGTTTATTTGCTGGTGGTGGATTTTTTCTATGTCTTTCCACAGGTAAAGACAGCCATAGTATGTGAGATCAACTACATGGGGCACAGAGGAAGAGGAAAGTTTTGACTCACACATGTATAACTTCCAACAATTAAGTGATAAGGGTTTTCCATTATTATAATGCTACCATTTTAAAGTTAAATCTGGTGTTATTTATGGGAGCTAGGAATAAACTCTGTGTTCTCATGAGATGATGAAGAAAACTTTGTTTCCAGTCCTGATCCTTGAGATTCCACGTCATTACAAAGAGTTAACAGCCAAGCCTAGATGATCTAGTAGCAGCTAATTCAACTATCCCTTAATGAATTGTGTATTTTTATTCTTCAATGTATAAGTGAATTTGGTGAAATCTAGAACAGCAATTGTCTTACTAAAACACAAAATAGCAGCCTAAACAAATTAATTTGTCTGAATGGAGAGAATGAGAAGAGATGAGGGCAGAAATCATGACGCATAACTAACTTTCTTGGATCTAGCCGAAGCTCCTTTGGAAAAAACAGACTCATACAACTTTTGCTAGTACACTATTTAGCTTTCTTGTATATCATTTATTTTGGAATAGTCCATGAGAGAAGATCAAAATCAGACTAAATTCTAAGTAACCAAATACAGCCAACTACTCCACTTCTGTTATTATATAGTTACAGGATGAAGCACTGAACAATGGTAACTCATTTACAGTGTACTTCACTGTGCATGGCGCAGACACAGATTAGAGGATGACATAATGGATAAAGCACCAGCCTTTCACCCTTGGGATTCTGTCCAGTCTACAGTCCTATCAGATAATGGGTTTGGCAATCTCCACTAGTCTCTTTTGGACACTAATCCCCATTACAGAATCTCCATAATTCATCATATAATTTAATACACCTGGCAACCTTACCACCAATTCATTCTTTTGTTACGTAATAGCCCAAAGTGAAGTCAAGGGTGGTTAATGCTCTGACAACTGGCTATTATCTCCCATAACAGCTGATTTTGAATGGATTATTGCATTCATAAGCCATCTTAAAAAATTGGCAACTGAGAAACCAGTGTAACAAAATAAGGTGATGTTTAGAAGTTTTATCAAAGATTTTCTACCAATCTGTAATGGAGTTTCTAGCATCCAAAAAATGCTGGAGAGGAAATTTGAGATTAGAGCTACAGATTAGGAGCCAAGAATCTGAGGACTGAATAAGCTTCCAACAAGAAGAGTTTGACTATTTTGAGGTTACTGATGGTTTTTTTTTTTTGTCTTCCATGTTAATAATAGTTAATAAACAGTACATTTCATCTTTATTTCGTTTCGATTACTAAATCATCTCTTTATCAGCACCCTTCCCCTTTCATGTTGAAGTATTTTAGATCCACAGCCTTGTTCATTCATGAAGAAGAATCTTCACTGCTATTGGGAGAAATTGCTGGGGATATAAAGGAGCTGTACTCAGTTCATGGGAAATCAGTTCACTAAAACTATGGGACTGGTTAGAAAGGAGAAGAGCCGCTGTGACTCCAGTATGACTTCAATAGCATTAACATATGACAGACAATAGTACCGAAGTACTCATAGCCAAAATAAATTAAGAAGCACAATTCTCATTGGAAATAAGAATCTGTTCTATACATTTGTAAGAAGACTTTAAAACTCCCACCAGCTAAAATATAATAATGCAGTGGTTCTACCATATACAGCATAATGATTTGGAAGACTTGAAAGTGTAAAAAGATAATTGGAAAGGACATGACAAACAAGGTCCTCCTATGCTTACAGGACCACAGCATATACTTGTGCAATATCATTTGATATAGCATACAAATAGCAGAAGTTAAAAACTACCTATTTAATTAACAAAAATGTTGCACTTATTTTCTTTCTTCTTTTCTGTTATGTTTCATTCTATGAAACAAAGACAAAAAAAAAAAAATAACCATAGCCAATACTGCTCTGATCAAAAGGCATTACCAAGAACATCCTGCTGAATAAACTACGATCTGTTTCATGGAAGTTTTACAGAACAGTGTTGAAGTAAGCTTATGTATTTCATGACTCAGAATATGCTTATCTGTCTTCTATCAAGGCAGACTTAACTTGAACAAGCTCTCCTTCACAACATGTAGATGCAAATCACTGCATGGGCCTTGAGCTAAACATTTTAGGTATAAGCTAGTTTGGTGCTAAGCTCTAATTTCGAAGTCCATGTTTGGTTCTGCAGAATGGAATTGCATCTGTTTTATACTACCTTCAGTGTAAAGAATATCTAGCAATCCAACCAGCAATGGAGAGTTCTGTAATTTAGCATAGAAAACTGAACTCTACTTACTGAATGTTAAGAATTTTGAAAATTACAAGCACAGTAGTATAAACTTGAAGGCTTTGCTTACCAGAACAACAATAATTAAAAATTACTCGTGGAATTCTAGGATTATCTTACTAATTCACTGAAACAAACGAACAAAAAAATCAACAAAAGCAAATGTTCCAAATGCAGATATTGCTCTGATAGAACAGCAGACTCACTGTTCAGCAAATTCCAGTAGGAATGCGTGCTTATTGTTGAACTTCCTGGGTAATCAGAAACTTCTGCATCAAGAAACACTCTGATTTCCTAAAGAATTTCTTTCTGAAATTTCTGAGTTGGTGAATGAAGAAATAAATGAGATTTTAGATTAAAAACTGTATATTATGCTGAAATACATTTATTTAGACACTGTGCACTTTCATCATGAATTGTTTGAACTGCAGTGTTACAGCAAAGACAATAGACATCTTGCTCCTTTAACTTGACATTTCAACCAGCTGAAGGCAACTGCTGTTCTTACTATCATAGCATACCAGTCAGTACTAAAATTACTACCTTCAAGTTTATCTTCAATTAAAAATTAAATTTAGCTCTACTTTATCATTTTTTTTTTAGCCCTACAGCATTCATGTGTTCTTGCAGTTAAGTCTAGTCAAACTAAATATTTAATACACTATTCTAATTAGCTACAAACTATTACCTGATTTAAGTCTGTAAATGAATGTGAAAGGACTCTGGAGGCCTAAAGTTAACCTTCATCCACTTCAGTTGTATAAGAGAAATTACAGGCTCTAATTAGACTCTTCAAACTGCAAAGAAATAGAATTTTCATAACCAGCTTATTAAAAAATGAAGGCCCCCTTGGGACAGGGCAAATTGCTTCTACCCTGATCCGCTTATCCTTGTACAACACCATACAGAAGACTCATGTTGTCTGACTTACACAGCTCATATTTCTCCCAAATTAATGAGCACTCAAATTATTCCAGCTGCCCCCTTGGCACAGAGAAAAATTGAAAATCCATGGCTGCCAAGTGACGTGTATAACCCAGCTGCTAAATAAAATGTGCTTAAGGGGACACAGCTGTTGAGGTGCCTATTTACATTAAAATAAGTCCATGGATACAGAACAAATGCCTAAAGACAGCAAACAGTTTATAATACTTTATTTAACCCTTCATTAGACTGGGTCACAAAAATTTGCAGTTGTTTATAGGCTAGATGTAAAAGCATGGCCTTTTCACCTTTTGATTTCTCCTTATTTGTCTAATCTTGGAAAGTTTTTGATTTTCTTTTGCCGAACTGGTAAATTTACAGAAATCACATTAAATACTGCAATTCATGTATCAGAAAGGGAAGCTGATTTCTCAGGACTCTACTATGGGAAGACAACAAAATAGGAACATTTTCACTTCATTTCTTGCTCTCCAAAAATGAGCAGTGATGATAAGCATTATATTCCGGACAGCAGAACTTCTAAAAATGATACTTTGCTGAAGTTTAAAAGAGAAACTCATAGAGTGAGAACAACAGAAAACTACTACATTTCTGTATCTTAACATACAGAGCATGCAAACTCATTTCTACATTAAATTGAAGATATTGGGCATTATTTGTTTAATGCTGTTTAGTATAGGATTGTTTCCATTGAGTTAACTGCCTTCAAAAAAAAAAAAAAATCACGATGCTGGCTTTCATAGACCACATTCTTAAAATGTTTTATAAAACGCAATTGTAATCCAACTGACCTGAGAATTACTGTGTTTGTTGCAGAGCCATTGAAATAACTGGGATCTAGAAAAGGCTCAAGTAGTCAACAGTTTATTTATTTTAACCTTGACCAGGAAAGCTCACTTGTGAGCAGACAATTGACACAAGTATTTTTAACAAAGGGATTATGAGCTGAGATCACATTTGGAAGAAGGCAACAAAAATTAGATGTGTTCAAATCAGTAAAGCCTGACAAAATTTCCCATACAGTGTTCAAGGATCTCATCAAACCTATATTTTAGACTAGTAGTGATTTTTTTCCTCAAGATTTTTTTGGTCCTGCAGAACCAAGAGGAAGACTAAAAAGACATCCAAAAACAAGAAAAAATATAGAACTATTTCCAAGATTTTACTATACAGAAAGACACTATTAAAAGTGATATAACAAACAGCTTAAAAGCACATACAACAAAATAAGATGGAAAGAAATGGCCAGCATCAATCCAAGAGCCATTCTGTCAAGCCAATCGCATTTCCTTTTATGACAAGTATCTTTTGTACACTACAGGAGAAAAGAGAGATACTCCTTGGTTAAATTCTGTGACATATGGGTAGCATAGCATCCATGAGAGCTTTCAGTATTGTTCATTTCCATAGTAAAACAGAGGCATTTAACTGGGACTGACAGAAAAACATGCCAGAGCACGTTATCTGCTCAGAGATATTGTGTACCTGTAAGGATTACTAGCTTAATGAAATCAACATAAGGTGAATACACTTTTCAGACAGCTGTGCTCTCAAAGTGTATTTATTGTTGTCATATTAGAAAGAGAGTTTCTAGAGGAGAGGTAATGATCTGGCCCAGATAGAGTGTAATGTAAGAATTCAATTCAGCAATTAGATGGCTGTCTAGAGGTGACACAAAAATTTATCCAATGATGCAAAGCTGGAAGGTGTTCTAAGCACATGGCAATGCAGAATTCAAAAGAACATTTTTGTGAAAGACTTAGTCCTGTTTATTACAGACTACATCTAGCTCAAATAGGTACATAATTAGGATAGAAGTTTTTAACATATTGACAGAAGTTGAGAAAATTGCTAGTGGAACATCAGATAAACTTCTAGATTTTAGGAAGTACCACAAATGCATTATGGATCAAAATGAAGTTACTGAAACAAAACAATTATCAATCATTATGTGGCTTCAAGAATCAGCAATATGAACTTCAGATCAATGCAATACAAACAGTTATTGGAGCTATTCAGCTCTAACTATGAAAAAGAAAAATTAAAAGAACTTCAGCTAGACTATAGAGTAGAGTGCTGAGCTGTTAGGAAGGTCTTTGATAAAGCTGGAATGCTGCATATCCAGAGTATTTTTTAAAAATTCTCATTAGCTACCCAGGGTAACCTCAATTCTATAAAGCAGAATGCCATCCAATATTAAAGCATATTGCAAACAAGCCTACATACATTATATTGGTCACCATAGTTAAAATATTAAATACAAAAAATAGATTCCTTTCATTATAGTTGATAATTCTTTACTGACTGCATCCTGAATCAGTCATTCAGTGACTTTACCTGTGGCTGATACCAGGTACTGAGGTTACCAAGCTACAGATACCTGTCTTCAGTACTAACCCTGATACAATACTGACAAAACATCAGGTTTTTTTATCTGTCAGTTTGAATTCACTCATGTTTCAACACTTGATTAATATCAACGACAACAGTTGAAGTGTTTGGAAATAACTACTTTGATTACATATTTTAAACCTGGTACTAGAAAGAATGAAGAATGAGAAGCAGAACTTCTCTGGACACTAAATGAAAACAGCTCAGGGAAGTTCATTCTTTGATTTCACAGTGAGCCTAGGTTTTTTTTAAACATGACTCACAAACTATTCTCTAAGTTCTGTACTTAATTATAACAAACGCGCTTGTTTGCTCTCTCCCTTTTTCACTGCTGGTTCTGCATTGTCCAAATCATATAAAAGCATGCAGTGATGTCACCATATGTATCATGGACAAGAAAAACAGATGAAAACTTTATAAACACACTTCGCTCCTAGAACATGTAGCCTAAACAAAGGGCTTCCTCCTCTTTTTAGAGGAATTGGGTTAAAAAAAAAGAAAGAAAGAAAGAAAGAAAGAAAGAACACACTGAGCATCAGCATTCTTACATCTGACATCAAAAAATACAGGAAAGCAGAGTTAGCAGTGAAAAGTGGAGAACTCCAAAGTCAGAAGAAAAGAATAACTCATTTTCCTGGAGGAGTTTTGACACTAAACAACTCATTTGAAAAGTTTCTGATACTACATCAGTGCACACTTTTTTTTCCCTTGTGGCAATCTTTCTCAGGAAATAATCAAATCTATTCTAAGAACACCTTTTATGATTTTTTGTTGCCTCTCCCACTACCATCAATTAACAGCTTCAAAATGAGAGCAGTAAATCAGAACTCTAGGATATTTTATTTTAAGCACTATTTTAAATATCTAGAAAACCTTCAGGGTTTTTTGAATACAGTTGCTTGGTGCTATCTTTGGGGACCAAACACAAAGATATTTAACAAGTAGAATCATAATGGCATGTACAAGTGAAAATGTTATCAGAAAGCCACTATCCCTTCAGCACATGATAGGCACCTCAAAGGAGTAATATTAAATCTATCTGAGGATTGATTTGATAACACAGCAAAAGATCAAAAAATCCTCCTGAATTCAAGTCTGAATTTCAGAGGGATCAGACACAGAGAGACATAGTATTCACAAGCACTGGCTCCCCTGTTTGGCATTACATTGCAAGAGTCTGCATCATCTTTACCACAGTGCAGAATGGAAGTAAAAGATTAAGACTTCTTACAAAACGATGAATTCATATGCCCTGAATGTTAATATGAATTCTACATGGCAGGGTAGCATCAGCAACTGATAAAGGAAGTACTATTGAATTTCAATTAAGCTTTCAGTATGTGAAATGTAAACCCAGGCATTTAATATCTTGCATGATTTCCTTAATTAAGTTATTTTCAGCTGATCGTTACAGATGAGCTAGAATAAACCACCCACAATCCTGTTGTCTCCAGAGGAATCACAAGTGCCTTTCTGGTGAGACAGATGTTGAGAGATCACAAATTTGTCCCTATAATCAATTATCCTCAGTTAAGTATAAAATAAGCAGTGAGCACTTAGTATTACTGCAATCATAGGAAAAAAAGATACTTCAGAAATAAGAAAACAAATTGAACAGAAAAATAAAAGCTTCTTACAGTAAACAGTAAAGACAGAAGAGTATAAAATATGTATTCTCATTGTCAAGTAGAAGTGTGAATAAAAAAAGATTTGGAGAAAAATTATAACAGCTTTAAAGAAAAGAGTAGTTTACAATAGAGGGAAGACAGCATTTCTGAGAACTACAAAGGGAAGAGTTTTCTTAGCAGAACAAACACGAGTTTTCTGAAAAGAGGGAATAACAAACCAACAATCTATGCTGAAGACTAGTTGCATGAAATAGAATACCTGATATACAGTATCAGGTAACGGAGGGAAAAAAAATGCCCAATGAAGAGACAAGAGAAACTGATAATACCATTAAGCCAAGATACAAGTCCATTGCAAGTTATATTCTAGCAAAAAGAAACACGTGGCTGTACTGAAAAGGGAGAGCAAGAGAACAGCAGTGCATGCAAAAAATACAGAAGAGATAGTGGAAAAAAAGTGTGCACGTGTGAGCATAAGTCAAATTCTCTCTAAAAAATATGCCTCAGGAAAGGGAAATCTAATGTCCAATAAATTAAGACAGATTTTACTCAACCTTTTAATGAGACAGTCAAAAGAGAAAAGGCCGTTATTCAATCAAAGGTAGAAGAAGGTTAATTAAGTCAGACAACATTTGACACATGGAATTAAATCCCTGCTCAGCTGAGCCCGAGGGCCTGGCAGTCCCATGGGCTCCACAGTAGGGACAGCTGTCACAGAGCAAGGGTACAGTCCCCAGGGCTGATCCTTTGTGCTCTGGCTGGAGGAAGACCAAGTGCAGGTGGGTACCAGACAAGGAGCACTGGCCAGCTGGGGGCGATGAAACTCCAGGAATCCTGGCAGATGACAGAAGAAGGAATTTGTAGCTTCACTAAGCTAACTTGTCCACCTGCCCATCACTCCCTTCCTGTTCTCGTGTCCATCTCAACAGCTCTTTAGTTCTAGAAAAATCATTTTCATTTATTCCAAGTGGAAAAAAATCTACTTGAAGACTATTGCACAGCAATAACATTTTATATTTATGAAAACTACGTACAGGAGGTCCATCATTCTGAAACAAAAAATGAGATTCAGGTTCTGAATAATAGTACTGAAAGAATAACTACAACTTCCAAATCGCAGTACATTCATCTTAAAGAAATGGCACAAAACATCATCTCACTTTCTAGCCGTCAACTCTGCCACTACAGATTTCATACTTAGATCAATCCAATGGCCCTACAGATGTAGTTTGGAATGGACATGAAGGCACCCTCCCTATTTAAGGAGCACCTACTTCAAATAGGCACCACACAAATATGCAAGCACATTCCACAGCCCTTTTTCCTGAGAAGCGCTTCATGAGCTTTTACTCCCAGCTGTCTTCTCCCACAGCATTTCTGCTCCTGTCTCTGAACTTCATCACACAGTGATGCTCATTGCATTTTGGCTTCACTGCCAAACATCTTTTTTTTTTTTTAAATTGTGGAAATTTTTTGGCAGTACGCAATTTCCCATAGCAGCACACTTCCGTAAGTAAAATCTCACTGTATGCAGAGTGATAAATTGCACCAGGGTTTTCCTTTAAAGTATCAACAGAAGTAGTTAGCATATATAACTGTAAAATGTGATTCAATGTATTTCTTAGGTAATTAACTGTTCGAAAGGTCTCTGACTTTCCAGAAAATGCTTATACCTCATATGTGGGAAGCTGCACTATCACGTGCAGTTCTAAAGTGCTTTTCCTTTTGTTTTCCCTTCTTTTGCATAACAATTTATTTTGAGAGTTTATGAGAGGATCTGGTCTACAGTGATCTCAGTCTTTGTTCATCCAGACAGTGCTATTGATGGCCTGGGCCACTGTCAGAGGGAGATTAGGATAAGGCTGACAATTAGCTGGCTGATGTTGAATCAGGAGAAATCTCAAATGATGGCAGTATACCTAAGGAAGAAGTGAGCTATTATAGTGAAAATGATATCTTTCCTTTTTATACAGTTTGTATTCACTACCATTTGTTACGCACATTACCAACACAGGCACTGCACAAAGTGCCCCAGCTGCTCTGGAGCCAGCAGCTGAGCCCAGCAAAGCTTTGGGCAATGAATCAAAGAATTGCAATCTCTTATTTCATGTCATCCTTCCTATGGTCACTTCTTTTCCCCTAACATCAAAATACAGCAATATATTCCACAAAAACATACGTATCTTGGTTCAATTTAGAAATATAAACCAGTACAGATATAATTCCTACATTACCTTTATCATGAAGGTTGAATTTATCAAAATTAATTCAAACAATATTTCACCTAGATTGCTCTCCTAAAACTACTGAAAGCTGCCTTGCCTTTAATTTAAAAGAGGATTGCATTGAAGTATTTCCTATTAGAAACACTCTGTTTGGGAACAGACTGGATCACACTGAAACCATCCAGAAGCACTGATCTTCATAAAAATATTGCACAAGAACTGTCTTTTTGTGGAGACTTGAAACAAGTGAAGTTCCTCAACAAACCCACATAGACAACAAAAGAGTTTTTCTGCTATAATATTGGCATAGCTATTTTGTGCAAAATTGCCCAAGGCTTTTTACTATTATCTATATAATAAAAAAGCAAGACTGAATTTATAGAAGGCTCAATAATTGGATAGGTAAATTCATTAACATTTTGCCTCAGGAGACACTGGTTTAGCTTTCAGTCACTCAGGAAACTGAGTGTTTGTGGCTGCCAACCAGATAGTAGAGAATAATGCAAGGATCTGGAATTCAAAGACCTGAAATCCATTCCTTTCTGTGATGGTAACACACAAAATTCATCCATCTATGCCTGCTCACTGCCTCATCTGCAGTCTAACTGCAGTAACTGATGAGCAAAATTTCCAGTTTAGGACAGTCTTTTCCTATGCATACACAACATGACTTACACATAGGAAAAATACTAACAGGAATGAGCTAAAGTTTATGAGTCTGTACCAGAAGCATTTTGTGACCATCAGAAGAAGATGTTACTACTAAAACATACTCAAGTTGGATATTACAACAGAAGGTTGCACTACAATAAATGCTTGGTGTCATTTCTGGCTTACCTCATGCCATTATTGCCCCTCTTCATGCACACTAAACACGTTCAAATTAATAACTAAGTTAGTAAATAAGTTTTTTCTTTTTTTCTTTTTTTCTTTTTTTTTTAACTCTTCCTGGAGCAACTAAAGAATGAATTTTTACTTGAGGGAATTATATTAAATTACATTAGCCAAAAGATAAAAGCACATCAGAGTTTGAAGTTTAGACTGATTAGATCTAGATGCATCTATAAAAAAACATTCTTATGATACTTTGTCAGGTATTC
>PPHD01025127.1:0-11874 GCA_002909625.1 Bambusicola thoracicus
CCTTCCTTCCTTTGTACAGCCTTTCATGTTTATTAGATAGGTTTTTGTGTTTAATCTCCAGTCCATAACATTTTTGCCAATACAGTCAAAGAAATGCATGTTAGTTATTCTCTTGATATGGCATGATAAAGGAAATTTGTAATCTTTCCTGTAATGTCCCACAAATAAGTATGTTTTTTTTTCTGCTGATTGAAATGTTCCCTAAAGGCCAGAAATGCACTAATCAGCTTTTCAAGTGATGTGTTCATATGAAGTATTTTCTTTCTGATAATTTCATCTGATGAATAAAAAACACAGCTTTCAAATCACTGTAAATCAAGACACAGATTTCTGGAGAATCTTTATAACAGCATGACTGGGTCATACATACCAGTCTAGGTTGCTACTGAATGCTTTATTTTCTTGTGATGTTGCCACCTTGGTGCAGCCCATTCAAGTACAACATCAACTTGTTACAGTTCAGTACTCAGCAAAAGATACAGCTGTGCTGCTGGTGTGAAGAGTTTGTCCATGTAATTCAGCTGCCTTCAGCATGCAGGGACCGACATTGAGACTAAACGAAGGCACGACTCTCTCAAAGCTTTTACCTCTAAATTGTCAGCAAGAGAGTTGAAGTCTGTTTGTTGCTTTATTTATTTATTTATTTATACAACTGGGAGTCAATTATTTGAACGAAACTCAATCTGTCTCTCCCCGTATTCTTAATATTTCCTTTCTCCCTCTGCATTCCTGCATCTCAAACAAACTCAGCTTCCAGCATTCCCCACAGGCTTTATTACCCTAAAAGGAGGGAAAACAAACATTTATATATTTGATACGTGCAGATAAATCTGTGAACTCACTTGAAGTTTCCAGCAAAAAGAAAATGCTTCGAAAAGATAATTGAGCAACTGAAGAAAATAATCGTACAATATTAAGCTAGAAACCTGAATTTACAGACTAGCTTTCTGCAAAGAAAATTACTGAGATATGCAGGTTGGTTTTATTACCTTCTCCAAACCCCCAGGCAGGTGAAAACAAGGACTGTCATAAATTATTCAAAGAATATTTTCATTTAAAATGACACACAAATCCAGGGAGGACCATCAACTACTGATAACTTAAACAATACTTAGAAAAATACACAATACTCTGCTGGTTGTTCTGTCAAAATACATTTCAATTTGCCAGGGAAGAGTCACCCTGCTTCAGATGTACAATGTGGTTATTGGCATCTGCTGCAAAACAAAAGCAAGTTTCCTAAATTTTCCTCAAATAGGAAGAGCATCAATAGTAACATTGTAGAAAAAACGTAGGAACCCACTTATCTGCCCATTTTCATTATGAATTCTCTCTCTACCCTATCCCTGTGCTAAAATTGTCTTTCCCCACCAGCTCATCCATGGGCAGGGCCTTGAGCCAGGCTGGACTCTCGGCAGTGCCTGCCTTCCACATCTCCAAATCCACACAACGGAGCACCAACTGAATGGACCTTTCGCACAAAAATGCAACCATTTCCTGATGGTGAGCTGGGAAAGGACTGGGTGTTCCCTTGGGTGTCTTTCATGGCTCTGGTTAGTGGGCAGCCAATGCCGTGGCTCTACCACCTCAAGCTGCCCAAGCACATCGCCAGCTCCCACCACCTCCCCGCATGGACCAGAGCAGTCAAAGTGACTGCTACAGATGGGAGATGCTGCTACAGTGCGTTCTGTTGGAGAAGCATCTGGTTATTCAATAGTAACTTCTGTGCCTCTTTTGTGGGTCTGCATTCCCACTATGCAAATCCACCTTTGGTATCCTCATGAGCCTGGAAATAATACGTGATGTTATTTTCAGTGATGTCCTATGGTGTTATTATGCCGAGATTAAATGGCATAACAGATGCAGTAGTTAAAAATGAAAAAGTGACAGTTATTTCTGGTTGATATAGTTACTATTAACTGACATGGTAGATAGGTTTTTGAAGCCAAAAATATATACAATAGCAGTCAGAATAGCTATTATTTCCCTGCTGTTTATGAAAGGCATATGAATCATGACCTATACCAACCAGTTGCATACCTTTATTTCAGATGCTATTTAAATTGCATGTCATTTCAATGAAGAAAAGTAAGGAAATACGTAAGATTTTTTTTTCAGGCTTTGTCTGACAGCAAAAATCAGACAACTCCATATCTTGATTTCCAGAAGATCATAGGAGAGCAGTTAATAAACCAAAATAAACAGGTGTACCGCAGGCTGACCTGGAAAAAGACCGCACTGAAAGATTCTTCTTATACAAAGGAAAATGAAATCTGTACTAATACATCATTTGCTTACTTTGTTTCAAAAGCATGCACACATTTTGAAGTCTTATTTACTGTTCAAAAATATTGCGTCAGAGAAACAAGCTGTGAAGAGCAATAAGCTAAACAATAAATACAGAAAGCAAGAGATAATGACGCTTAGCAGTCTTCCTATTTTAAAAAAGTCACACTGCAAGAGTGATGTCTAACTGTTACTTGGACCTGTGACTCATTTCTCATATGGTGTATCGGGAGCTGATCACAGTCCGTCTCTGGTAGGATGCTCAGAGGTAAGGTTCTCAGAGATGATCACGCTATGAGAGCTCAAGTCAAAAATGTGGGTCCACAGGTGCATGACGTTAGGAAAAAAATATTCTCAGAAGGAGTGGTAATGCATTGGAACAGTTTGCCCAGGGAGGTGGCAGAGTCACCATCTCTGGAGCTGTTCAAGAAACGTGGAGATGTGGCACTGAGGGGTGTGGTTACTGAGCAGTATTGGTGGGAGTGGGCTGATGGTTGGACTGAGTGATCTCAGTGGTCTTTTCCCACCTTAATGGTTATGTGAGTCTATGCCACTAGGTCCAGCAGAGGCTCAAGGCTCAGCGTCCCATTGAGCCAATGTGGCACCAGAACGACTTGTCCCCAGGCAAAAAAACAAACAAACGAACAACAACAAAAAAACCTCCTGTAATATCAGCTTACCTGAAATCCAGTTGAGTTTGTCAGAATTACTCCTACTACAGATGAGGTCAGAATCTGGCTGCTAGCTGATAAAACAGGCAGATGCTGACAGACAACATCTCTGACCTTAATTCTCCCTTGGAAGAAAGGATAACCTCTAATTCCTGCACCCCAAGTTTTTAACCATCTGTTAGGGCATAATACTGCTTAAATATCTCTGTTTCCTTCAACTTTTGGGAAAAAAAAAAAAACTTTCAGAATTTATAGCTGCAATGTCAGGGGAAATTTGTTATTTGTGTGATGTCGGTACTGAGAATGTGTTTGTTTTGCTTATTATGTGGGAGAAATCCATCTCTTCACATCCACCCGTCATTTCCAGAGCCTTTTATTAACATACATCACTAGCAGCTTCACCAAATTTCTTTTCACTTAAAATTAGAGCAAGAAAATTCAGTTCTGCTTTGTACATACTCCTAAATATAGCCCAAGAATGAAAAATAATGAAAAACCTGTTAAGGCATACGCTAGAACTATACCTCAGGGACACTGCTTAGCCATAAGGACTTGGGCAAGGGCTATATATCTTTGAACTCATTTGCATACAGTGAACATGAAGGGATTCTCTGTGCCAGCCACAGATAACATTGGATTTTAAGTCTATCATGACATTAATTTACAGTCTCTGTCTATAATACTAGGTAAAGTATTTTTGAAAACATCATTTATAATTTGAATTATTCTCCCCTCGGTAGCTGCAAATGACTCCTCTTCATCCAAATATGTCTTGCCTGTATGCACAGTAAAGTACAGACTATCTCCCAGCTCTCATCAATAATATGATCTACACTGAATCAAATTAAAGTATATTTGCTTGGCATCTCAGATGATGAAGTAACACTCTTCCCCAGCTCGTGCAAGACACTGGGGAGTTGCAGTGGGTAGCTCGGCCATGGGACCTCACGCTGAGTGCTGGCATCTGTTAAGATCACTGCATCTTTGAATCATAGAATAATAAAATGACTTAGGGTGGAGGGAACTTTAAAGATCATCTAGTTCCAACCCCAAGTCAGGCTGCCCAGGGCCCTAACCAACCCAGCCTTAGGCACCTCCAGGGTTGGGGCACCCACAGCTTCTCTGGGCAGCTGTGCCAGGGACACACTTCTCTCTGAGTGAAGAATGTATTCCTAACATAGAAATTAAATCTCCCTGCTTTTAGTTTGAAGACTTTCTCCCTTGTCTTATCACTACTAGACAATGTAAAAAGTAGATCCCCCTCCTGCTTGTAAGCTCCCTTCAAGTACTGGAGGGCCGTGCTTGAGTCATACGTTCAAGCATGACTGATGCCCATGGCAGAGGAACAAGTGATTGGCGATACGGGTGAAAGCCTTGCTAGCATGGATGTGCATAAATATAACCACTAAGAGACACTTCAGTAGCAGACACAACTCAGTGTCAGAGACATGAATATACAGGAAAGAGCCCAGTGTAGGACCATCGAGATGATGAAGGGACTGAGCACCTCACTGATGAGAAAAGCTGAAAGAGCTGGGACATTTTAGTATAGAGAAGAAAAGGCTAAGGAGATATCTTATCAATATGTATAAATACTTGAAGGGAGGACAGTGAAGACAAAGCCAGATACAGTTCCATGACTAGAGGCCGTGGGCACACACTGGAACACAGAGATGCCACCTGAACACCAGGCAGCACTTCTGTTCTGTGTGGGTGGCTGAGCGCTGGCACAACTGCCCAGATGCTGTGGATCTCCTCCTTGGGGATCTCCAGAAGTCATGTCCAGAAGACATGACCCTGGGCACCCTGCTCTGGGTATCCCTGTAGGAGTAGGGTTTGGGCCAGGGGGACCCGGAGGGTCCTGCCAGCCTCAAAGGTTCTGTGGTTCTGTGATTCTGAGAAAGCTGCAGTGCTACAGATTTCCCTTTGGGGAAAGACACAGCAAGGTGACAGAAAATTATTACAGCTTCTTTGCAGCCTCTGCTGGGGGAGGTCCGGTGCTGACCAAGGTCTTGGCTCCCCTTAGCTGTCCTCTGCTCCTGCAGCTCTTCTGGGGAAGAACTGCCCCTTCTGTTGCCTCAGCAACTTCTTTCCCAGCCCTCTCTTTGGTGGGGCTGCTTGACACTGATTTAAATATTTGTTGGACATTTGACATCATGCCTCTTGCTTAGGAAGCATTTTGTGCATATAAAAGCAATGCCCAAGGTTTTGCTTTTTGTCCTACCAAAAAAAAAAATTTCTTCGTTGCTGGCACCATGCATTTTCTGCCATCCTTCAGAGCTTTCCTTCAGAGTAATATTTCTGCAGCGTCTTTCTTTAGTTTATTGGGCTTTGCTCTTCAAAACCTGCTGGAATCAGAGCAACCTCAGTAGATTATCCTCAAAAAGCAGAGGATAAATGAGAATTTCTCCCCAGCAGATATTTGAGAGGTATATATCAGGACCGAGTGCTTGAGACACAAGAATAAATATTCACTCCCACCTTCAGGTCTTATTGGGGAAGCCCCATTATCAGCTGACGAAATTTGCATGGAATTTGATCATTCACAACACTGCGTTATCACTCCCATAAACTGCTCCACAAAATCAGGGCAGTGAGCACGTTTGTTACCATTGGTCACATGCACTGTGCGCCATTATACTACCTGGAGAAGTCAGAATGGTTCTTTGTGTCATCTCAGCTCACAGCTGAGAATGCACATCACACACCGTGGGCTTTATTTATGGTTTTTCATCCCTGCTTCTTTGCAAACAGCATTGCTGGATGGACAAAATGCTAAAAAAGAAGTATCAGAAATCTCTGGAAGGCCTGGGAGAGCAGCCAGCATTTTTTCTTCAGGAATCCTCTTATGTCTGTGCTTCAGCACTTCTTTATATATCGCTGAGTTCCAGTTTTCAGGTCTAAATGGTTTGAGTGTGTTGTTATGCGGATATTCTAGTAGCACATGCCAAACTATGCAGCAAAAGGGAAGGGAGAGACATCTCAGTGTCATGTAGTGAGGGGCTGTCTGACACCTGACATTGCTACCCCGCCTCTGTCCTGAGCTCTGTAGCTCACGCTCAACACCGACCTTAGAGATGAAAAACTGTGACCCTGAGAATTTTAGTAAAGCAGCCAAAGCTTGCTTTTCTCCTGCTTTGTATGCCTTGCAGTGATTTATGGATCTCTAGAAGGAGGGCAGGGCTGCTCAGAAATGTGACCTGCCTGGAGAAGATGCAGTTTTCACCAGTTTTGTTTCCTCAGTGCAGAATGCAAATCACTACACAGTGTGCAAGGAAAACTCTCCAAGCAGATACACCCTCTCTCTCTGCCCTTCTGTTTTAATCCCATTTCATGGCCAGTTTTCACCCAGAACAGCCGAGGAGAGGAGAGGTGTCATGGGGAGTCACAGTGCTTTACCATTTGCCATCCCCAGCTCTGCCAGCACATTTCAGCTGTTCATGCCCCCAGTCATAACAAGATTTTTTTGGAAGGTGGCTGTATCTCCAGACTTTGCCTACGTAGCTTTTCCTGTTAGTATGGATTTATGATTACATACTTAATGATGACACCTTCTCTGCCTGACAATGCATATACTTTTACATAATGGCATTTAAGAGTTACATATTTACTAATCAAAAATAGATTCTTCTTGTAAGTAAAGAATTACATATGTATTCTTCCTTTAACTGTACCATAAATAATCTGGGTCATTTTCCAAGAAAGCATACTAGGGTTCTGGTGAGGCACTTTGCCGGGCTGACTGCAGTGGTAACTGCATCTTATGCTTACCATGACAGTGTAAGAAGACAAAAATATTAAATTTTCATTACTACTCTCTCTGAAGTAACTGCAGTGCACTTTAAATAGATGTACAATTCATGAGAATGAATCATTAAAAGGAATTGAGTTGAATTGTGCCTGGCAGATGTTGTCACAAGCATTGCTGAAATACTTAAACACTTCCAGCGAGCAGCAATAGGACACTTGGAGGCATAATTATCCCATAGGCACAGAAGTCACACATTTCATGCTAATGCACAAAGGGCCTCATAAGAAACCTCGTGGAGCTCTACTGCATGATTACTGCTCTTTCATCATCTGCTGGATAGCTTTGAGCAAGGCTACAGTGTCCTCAGTACGGTCGTCCCACAACTTGGCCTTGGAGATGTGAACCTTCTCACATACACGATGTTGAGCTGGTGCATGGGACTCAGCTGCCTCTCAGATGCAGCGGGTTTTGGTAGAGTTCGTTTCTAGTTGTGCAAATGTCTGTGCAGAGGAGAACATGGCTGGGGAGAGAAGTGGGATTGTGTACGACAGCAGTCAAGCACTGGATTGATTTAGACTGACCAGTGCCCTGAAAATAAGATTTTGAAAAACATAGTACCTTTCTGTGCTATTCCTGCTGAGGAACTAGATCAACCCTAAAGGTGCTCTGGGAGCTCCTGTACTTGCACCAACCACAGTGATGATTTGCAACATCTCCTTGGGTATAGGAGTTTTTTTTTGCGAGAGGACCTGTAGGCAGGTCTCTGGGTCTCTGAGGCATTGCTGGGGTTAGAAAATTAAACACAAGTCCTGTGGGAGTTTGGTTTGATGTTCAAATATGGCGAGTCCACACCAGGCCTCTCCAAGTCACACGTGGTTGATAAATGGTCATCTTCCTGTGATTCAGTGAAAGCAGACTGATGGACAGCCCCATGCACATCATGCAAAACATCACTTTTCACTTTCCCACAACTGTTTCCCCAGATAAGACTAATATCTGTAGAGGTGAATCCCTACTGGTGGGCAAAGATTCAGTTGTGAGTCTCATTTTAACTGTCAGTACATGAGTGTGAAGTCTCCGAGTTTAAATAGGATGTGAATAAGATTCGTGCTAATGGCTGATGCCTTCAAAACACACAGCATCTAAAAATGATTTGATGGATGACTTTTTTCAGTGTATAATTGAGAAGATTAAGTCCTGGCAGAGGAGTTTATCAGATGTTTCAACCTAACTAATGACCTTTATTTTCTTTCTGTACTGTTGAATTTATACAAAGGAGGTGCCTGCCCACAGGGAGAAAACTGATCAAGTCTTCCTTCAGTTGTGAGCACTGAGGGTCTGCCTCCAGCCTCTTGTATGGTGATTTCCCCACCTGTAGCATGCTTGGCCTGGTTCCCAGGCTGCTGACTGCTTTCAGCACCTGGTGATCTGCAGCAGGCTGGTCCTTTATCCATAGAAACGGTAACTTGTTGGCTTGCCGTCATGCATAATGATGCTTTGTGGTTGAATCTCTTATCCACTCCTTCACTTTGAAGTGTATCTTCAGAGATGTGGCTGTTCTTGTTATAAGGTCTGTAATTCCTACTATTTTCAGGTTAGCCAATTTTCTGATGGCTAGGAACCACTCCTCATTCAGCGTTTTCTGCTTCAGAACATTCAGAATCTGGATGACCTATTTTACAGCATTTTGTACTGTTAATTCTGGCCTTTTCATTTCTGGTGCACTAACAGTGACAGCTGAAGTGATGAAGAGATTCTAGAGCTGCAGCCTCTCTACAGCATCTCATCTCTATGTAGGGCTATCAGCACTTCACCAGTCTTCTTCCTGCTGATGGGAGGTATGTTCTGCTCCCTGAGTTATGAGTCTGCACAGAGCCTGCTTACCTCCTTCATGCCTTCTCCCTTCTCAGAGTTATTATTGCTGCCAGGTTCTTTTCACTTAATACCATTCAAAAGAACTTTTTCCTTTTCTTTTATTTACTATTATTATTATTATTATTATTTTGCAGAAGCATGTAGTGATATTTCTATACTCTTAAGCCCATGTCCCATCACCCACTGACACCCAGCAGTGCAGCACCACAGTGAATTGGTAGATTCCTCCGAAGTCTTTTCTGCTTGTGTGCATGAGATTCCCTGCTCCTTGGGCAGGGTGGCCACTGCATCTGGAATGACTGTGGAAGGAGGTTTGGGGTTACATTCCCAGCCTTGCTTTTATGCCAGTGCTGTGTCAAAACCAGGCTGTGCAATGGTCCCTGGTCAACAAGGGGCTGCTGGGCTACTGCAGCATGGCCAACCCATTGGTTGAGGTGGAGCACTGTACTCCTAACACATGCACGTGGCCCATGGCCAAGGCTGGTGATGCAGTTTGTCCCTGGTGAGCTCATGTCCTCTGGGTCAAACCATATCTGATGGCTAACCAAGATTTGTCACACATAAAGCAGTTTTTTCTCTCTTATATATGGCACATCGCATCTAAAATCCCTTCTGATGGTGAAAAGAGAAGCTGGTAACCTGAGAACGTTGGTAGAAGATTTACTGAACCAATCCTGTGAGATGCCTTATTCATCCTCCTGCCAAGCCTAAGGAACAACCTGAGATTCAGACATCCTCCTCACCTAAAAATGCAAGTGCTGCATGTGTTAGCATATGTTGTGTATATGCTAATATACTTTTAATAGAGAGATGGCCCTTCTTCGTAAAGCTGACAGTAGTGATGCCTGCTGGAGGACGCGTTTGTATTCTGAGCATATCTTTTTATATGCATTAAAAAACACTGTCTATTTATGTTAAGAAATGAAACCTATCTATTTATATTAAAAGATTAAAGAATTCCTCTCATTACCGTGATCTGTAATTGAGTTTCCCAGAGGAAAAAATGAATCAGAAAGTACTTGTGTTTTCCTGAGCACAATAAATAGCGAAGCTTTCAGGAGGCAGCCCATTTTTCAGAAAAGAAGCCTCCTATTAAATAACTTTAGGCTAGAAAAATCATGAAAGTGTTTAAGATTTCAGTCATTCCTGAAGGAATAACTAGCTCTTAAGAGGGCTGGAACACAACGCAACACCCTGGGGAATATCCTGGTTGAGAAAAAGCAGTGTTGGATGCTGTTAGCAGCTTAACAAAGAGTCCTACAACATTGTTCCTACGCCCTCTCCTACGTGCTCTCTGCTCTATTTCATAGTTTATCCACTGTTACAGTAAAAGCACATCAAGTTTAGCTTTGCCACTCAGAGTCCTCATTAATCACTGCAAATTTATAATACTGCAAATTCCCTTCCACTTGGGGATGGATTTAAGGTTCTCTATAGTTTGATAAGAACCCCAACACCCTTATTCTACAACTGCCCATTAATTTGCTTCTTATGTTATTCACACAGCACGTGGAGGCCCCTGTCCCAGTCTCTGCTCCTTCTTTCCCAACTCTTGCTGGAGAAGTGACTTCTCCCTGGTGATGGAATGGGGTGTGTGGGGCTGTGCCACCAGCACCGGTCAGAGCAGACCCCACAGCAGCACTGCGAGGGGCCCCTCACAGCCAGAGACCCACCACCCAGTGCTGCAAAGACTGCCAGGTCTGCAAACAGTGCCGAACAGGAGCTGTTATTTCATGACTTGTGTTAAGCCTAGAATATAATTAACGCTTAACAAATAACACTAATGATAACAATCGTACTTCTGTACTAATGACTTTATGCTTTTCCCTGCATTGAGTTGCACCATAGACCCTATGCTGGTTTTAAACCAAGAATCCCAGTCATTACAACACACAGAGAGGAATTATGTCCTCCTACTTAGTCTGTGCTGCAAACTGAGTGACTGCCTGATGTGCCTCAGCAACGGCATTGTGCAACGCACAAATGCGTTTAATCATCCATCCCCGCGCTGCTCCCACAGTTTCTTGTTCAGATTGCTTAAAATAACTTCCCCAAATTATGAATCTCGGCACAGAAAATGATGTGTGTTTCGGAACACAATGAGGCACGCTCTGAAGTTGTGCTCGGTCGTTGGATGACAGGGGTGGGCTGCAGGCTCTGAGCAATGTGCAATGGTCAGTTCAGAGAACTTGCATTGCCTTTAAACACTGCAATTAAACCTAAACACTGTCCCTGTAAATTAAAAAAAAGAAGAGTGTTGTGCATCATTTTCAATTGGAAGTGTTGGGTAAAATATTTAGGAGACCGCATTTTGAATGTGGCTAATTTTCGGCAGGCATATTAAAGTTTTATGGGGGCACTAATTTAATCACAGATGATGAATGATTTGGGTTATACATCGGGCTTTAATGAGGCTGGATAAACGCATGGCGGAAGGCAGAGTGGCTGCATGCGAGGCGGCTGCGTGCCGAAGGCGGCTGAGTCACGGCTCTCCGAGCTGCATCCCTCCAGCTGAGACGCTGCTGTCACCACCAACAGGGCTCTGAGCCCCCTGCCCACCTCACAGCTGAAGCCAAGAAGGAGGAAAGCTGTCCGCTGCAAGAGGGCTTCAAATGCAGAGCGGCCTTTGGTTAAACCCTCATTAGGCACCTCCATCCTGCGCCTGGCGCACGTGCAAGCTGGGATATGATCTCAGAGCCAGAATCTCTCCAGTCACAGGCAAACCACATTGAGGGAAGACAACTAAGCATGAGTACAGTTTCACCAGGTACAGGTTGTCTCTTTGTACTGACACATTGTCTCAGTGATCTCACTGAAGATAGTGGGAGCTGCAGTGGTGGGAATTTGCAGGAATAGTTGGGGGTGTGGGAATGGCACAGCAGATGTAATGCCCTAAGCTGCTCCTGTGCCCTCCAGCCTGCTCCAAAGCTCAGGAAAGTAGAAAATCTGTATTTTCCAACTGAAGAGCAGTGTGGTTTAAATGAACCATTTAAAACATGGAGCGACAGACCCAATCTCTTCTTCCAATTGAATGAAGCCTGCATGGAGAATTCAAGTGTGTCATGTTTCTCATTCCAACAAACAGTGTAGTTGTGTGAAGTGAGGACCTCAGTGTGTGAGTCCTTTGTGAGAGTATCCACCTCACCCAGAGCAGTGAGCCTGAATTGGACTATGTGACCCTGGCAGTGTGTGCAGGATGCACGAACCAGTCCTTTTCCTTTCCCTTCCCTTCCCTTCCCTTCCCTTTTCTTTCCTTTCCCAGGCCCTCTTTGCCAGATGGAGCACCTCATT
>PPHD01025128.1:0-11874 GCA_002909625.1 Bambusicola thoracicus
AAAAAAAAAAAAAAAAAAAAAGGTTAAATTAATTTATTCTAGTTATGCTCTATTTTACAAAACTATGCAATGAGAGCCTGAATAACAGCAGAGCTAGACTGCAGCTACAGAGGGTAGCACTTGTGTGCCTACTGTTCCAGCTTTTCCTGACAGTAACCAAGGTATTCTGAAGTAGTAGGAAAGGAAGAATCAGCAAAGAGAGTACTGTCCTGAAATCTAGTAAATTTCTTTAAAAATGAGTCATAGTAGTTGTATTCACCCCATCTTCCTATATATTTGCAATTTTTTTACAGTCACCTTCTGCATTTATTATGACCACTTTTTTTCCATGCAAGCAAGAGAAGGAAACTCATTAAACCAACCATCAGGAATAGTGAAATCAGTTAAGCACAAAGACCCCCTTTAGTCATTCCAAGCACAGTTTGTTGTTACTACAAGTTAAGTAAAATGGTTTCAGATAGCAGTAGGATTTTAGGGTTGACTTCGACCTCTTTCAGTTACACAAGCAGACTGTATATTGTTCATCCAGTTATTGACAAACAAACTATTTTGTCAACACCAATAGAATAGAAGAAATTTAATAGAAGGAACATAATAACAGATAAGTAGCTGAGCTCAGGGTGTGGCATGAAGGACTTAGCTTTCTCCTGACTCAATATTTGGGAAGGGATTTTAACTAGGAACCTTCCTTCCTTTTGATTTTATTTCTTTGGTATCATTCTAAGCAAGTTGGACCAAGTCTGTAGGTCATTTTCAAACAGTAGTTGTACAGTGACTGTCACATGAAGTTTCGTGTGTTACTTGATCTATGAAAAAATTCTATTTTACCTTTAACACAGATACCTAAATATCAGAGGTCATGATCAAGTAGATGTTTTTTCCCTAGCTTTCATTGCTCTGAGTAAAGGAAGACAAAACATGTTTCCCTTGACCTAAGTGTTAGAAAGCAATGAAAGAAGTTATTTCTCAGTAGCTAATCCTATAGCAATGAAAAAGTTCATTCATACTTCTTTAGCTGATGAGTGGCTCTGGATGTTCTGTCTGCTTTGGGATCTTCTGAACTGTAAGGGACTAAATAGCTACATTTCTAATTTCTCTACACTTTCTAGGAATGTTTCTAGACTAAATTGAGAAAAATAGAGCCATAAAAACGACCTTTTAATTTGTTTATGGAAAAGTTCTTGAGAGATACTTTTAACCTCTGCAATGACCTCAAACAGGCCTGAATTCCCCTTCTAAGTTCTTGTCATTGATCTCACGCAAACAAAAATATGTTATTTCTAGTCTCAACTATTAAAATTGCAAGGGGAGATCCTTGTGAGGAAAAAGTTGGAGAAGAAAAACATTAATCAGATTTTGTTTGACAAAGTCTTTGAATAAAAGTTCCTGTGTCAACAAATGTGAACTACATTTATAATCCTGTTGGAGATTATACCAGCTCAACGGCCAAAGGTACCAATCTTAACCACAACTAAGTTACTTATTAATCAAAATGCAAACCTGTAGATGATAATACTTCATTACTTTTTCAGTAACATATCTGCAGCCAGGAACCTAAAAAACTGGCATAGCAATGACTGATACCATTAACTAACCACCAATTCCTTTATTTTCTCTTCAGCTAATAAAGATAAACCAGATTAACAAAAGTAGCTATGGTTGTAATCACAAATACAGTCATATGAGGATATCTGGTAATGAACCATGTCACTCCTGAAGTCAACTCATTCGCATATTTTTAACTATTCTCTCCATTCCAACACTGTACTCACTAATACTCTACCGGTCGCTCTCAACAAAATGTCATCACAATGCTAAAGATACTGCAAATACAAAAGACTTATTCAGTGCAGGCAAATGCAATCAGTCAGGGGCAGTCCTTCCTGAGAGTGTTTCCAAGTGGGGGCCTTCTTATACAGGTACAGAAACGAAAGTACTATGAAAGTTATACACAACAAACACCAAACTCTCTTTGTTGCCCTAACGAGTTCATGAAACAGTGTGGCCAGGCAACACAACTGGCTCACCAACAGGAGACTGATGTCTTCCTGAACAGGTAACTGTTATAAGTGCCTCTTATCAATTTGAAACAAAACAAAACAAGAAAAACATGAACCCAACTCCACCATACAGCCATGGTGACACACACAAATACTTGCACGCAAAGCTAGTAATGCAAAGGAGATATTACATGAGCTGCCATTAACCATATTAGTGGGCTTTTGACTCACTGATGTTATTTCCTTGGAATTTGTACTTCCTCTTTCGTTCAAAGACAGAGCTGAAACTTTTGGTTGGCAACATGCTCATATGTGTTATATAATGAAGATGAGGACTTTTGACTATCTGTGTTTACTAACAACAATTGTTTTTCAAATTACTTCAAGCTTACATTATTTTTTTTTGTTTCTTTTTCAATCCATGTGACAATAAAACTGTAATCCAGAACAAAATGAGCATTAAAAAGAAACATTTTCTAAAAATGTAATGCTTTCTTAGGACAATCTTGCTCATTCACATGAAATAATATGCTAGCGTTTTGAAATTTAAAAAAATACCTGAGAAGACAATGTCTACCTACAGGGAAACTGTCTTACGTATTGTTGCCAGAAAGGCATAATTTCCTCACTATCTGAAGCAATTCCATGTATCAAGCCAAACTTTCTGAGTGTCCCACTGACAGTGACAAAGTTGACATAGGGAAAAAATAAGATGCAAATAGTTATAACCATGACACCAGAATAGCAGGGAAAGTGTTCAAGTCTGTAGTATCCAGCATGGGGAGGTGGAATCAATTGCCTAACTTGTTACTTCTCACTTTCTATAACCAAAGGTATGAATTTTTTATTTGCACCCTCATAGGTGCAATGAGGATAATACGGCAACTAAGGAGTTCCACTCCAGGAACTTGCCTGTGTACTTGCCTGTGAGTACCAGGCAAAGAAGAAAAAATACACTTGCTCAGAAAACACAGAATTCTTGTCAGATTGGAAGCAGCATAAACAATCAATTTACTTTAACAATGCAATTGTTCATTACTAAAGAGAGTGTAATTACAACATTGAACAGACAGTGTTTGGGGCTCTTTTCTCCTGTTTCAGGACACAAGACATTTGTATCACATTAATGTCTGAGACAGTGAATTAGACACACTGAAAACAAGTGGTTTCACTGCTCCCACAGACTGTAGCCAAGTTCCTTCCCTTCTCACTGCTGAAAGTTTATCCTCTAATAAATAATTCCCAAGACATCTTGCAATAGGAAGCATTCATGAATGAATGCATTAATAAATGTTTCCTATTGCACGGCTCCCTGGGAATTCTTGTAATATTTGCAAGGAGTTTACAGACCTTCATTAGTTACATTAAAAAAAGGAAATTTGCTACTTCTGAACACGCTATTTTGCCCTGTTTCAAAACATCACAGCAGACAACTAAATGCTGGCATGAAACAAAGCCAATGACCCGTTATGTACTTACCATGTACCACATGCTTGGCCACTTGGGATCATTGAAATAAGTGGATTGGGTACCTCCAGGTTTATAATCCCTCTTTATCCTTCTTTTAACCACCTGCTGTTGTATCCACTCCACCTGCCAACCAGGAAAACATTTGGTAAGTGTTAGGGTTCCATGGAGATTATCAAGAAATGTGTGAAATCTTGGGAAGTTTCCCATTACCATACTCAAAGACATATTTCATGTTAAAGAGTTCATTTTGGCAGTGGAAATGCACAGCTCACCTTGGCATATGGTCCACTAGGGAATAAGTCCAATTTTGTTAGTGCTACAAATCTCCCTGAACAACTACTTAAATCTCCTGCTAGAAGGATTTCATTTGCAATCATCTTTTGAATGATATTGGTTCTTTTTCATTATTAGAATTGAACTTTTTTTCAAATTTATAAAACTAGTTTTATAAAATGTAACAGTAGATCACAAGGAGAAATAAACTATACTTTTGACAGTTTTTTGCTTTAAGTCTGTTTCTGAAAACAAAAGCTTTCAGTAAAATATTAAAATATTCTGCTTAACCAATATCTAAATCATCTTCACTGCTTGGAGTGAATAAAACAAGATTAAAATGTATTTTTAGTAGAGTAACTCCGTGTCAAGATTCTCTCTGCCAGGTGCTCCGGAATATAATTCTGTGCAAAGTACTAGGACAGGGAGAAAAAGACAGGTATTGAGCAAAAGGTCAAATTATAACAACAACAAAAAGAGCTTGAAACACCAAAGATAAGCGTTAAAAACAGCTCTTAAAATCAGATTATTTTCTGTCAGATACCACTTCACAGATTCACAACACACTCAGAAAGAGCGAGACTGAAAGTGACACCAGCCTTAGAGCAGACAGGACCGCAGGCACTTTGGCATTAGCTAGGCTAAATGGGAGCTAGTTTCTATGAGTGTAAGTAGCATAACTATCCACATAGAAAAAACAGACTATATTTTCATGCGTCTATCTTAAACTTCATATTTTTGCTGAATTGTTTCATGGGATATAACTACAAAAATTCAGTTCACCTCTTCCTAAGCAAGACAGCCATTTCCTCTTAGCAGCCAACTCTTCACCCTGTATTTCTGATGTTCATGAATATCTATGTATGCACACACACATACATATATATAGAATAAGTTTACTTTCAGCTCACATATTTCTCTTTGTCACTTGTCATAGGCAGTATTAACATTTTTCTGTGGCACGATAATTTCCACCATATCTGCAGTACAGCTTCAAATCATGAGGTCCTTAGAGAGACAGGTCCACTGAAATCAAAGGAAGTTCTGCTTGAGATCCATACCACCTCTACCTCTACCATCACTACCGCATGGTTTTCATGGCTTCCTTTAGAAAGCAGAATTGTGTTTTTCCCTTTCTTAAGAATCAACTTCAGGGTAAAGAGTATTCTACTAGGGAAGAAATTGTCCGGTTTAGGAATACAAGACTATACGGTAACGTTCATGCAGAAATCCATTTCTCTGTTCTTCTGTTAACCACTGTAAATCTTTTTCAGCTTCAGAAAAAATTGAGGTATTGGATAGAGTGCCTTTTCCTCATGATTACTCTGCTCCTCTTCCAGACCAAGTTGCAATCCATCTTGGTGAACACTCTCTTGATCTGACAGCTGGCTTCCCCCTTCAGATCTTACAAGATCCAGAGATTTCATGCACAGAAGTGGACAGACACTCAGTGTGTATGTCTGTATGCCATGCAGTGGATTCTGGAGGCCTGTGAGATGTGGAGTGTATCTGGCCAGAGGCTAAAAGAGGGAGAGCCAAAAGGCTGAATAAGCTGCTTTAAAGTGTGATCAACATCCTTCTTAAATGGATCTCTCCTCCATGAAAAAGGCTGATTATAACTGACATTTAATGAACCCTATCTCCTTGTCACCTCCTGCCAATATATGGCTTCTTTTTCAGACCCTCACAACAGCTTTTTTTTCTTCAAAGTTTACTCCCTTGCAGGTAGTCCAGCCCTCCCATAACATCTGAAGCCAGATGAAAGGTATCCTATATACCACTTGATTCCTGACTCAGTAGCAGTCTGGAATGACTTAAACCACGTACCACAATTCTTTTATTGCTACTGTTTAGCAACTGATAACAAAAAAGATTCAATGTGTCTGAATAATCAAATATGATTTTCAAGGCTTATACAGTTCCACCTTCTAAATCTTGTCAGGAGATTTGGCTGTTAATGTTAGAAACATTTTCATCTGCAGGAGAGTCCCAGGGCTTCTATGCCATGAAAGTATTTACTGACACCTTGATTCATCCTTTAGCTGAAGGAAGGAGTCAGGCAAGCATGCTAACCTCTCTCTAAAGATTACAGAAAAAAAATTGTTCAAGTCAGATTTCAAAGCGATACAGGCTAAGTGCACATAGAGCACACTGTAACATGCATGGCTACTCAGTATGAAAAATCATTTCTATTCAGGTCTGCAGGGCAGACTGGCCAACCAGCAAAACGACCTGAGTATCTGACACAGGTATGAAAAGGTCCACAAAGGAAAAACGGAGAGAAGAAGATCAAACTTTCTACCACTGCTAACTGACTTAGGTGCATGAACACTAACGGAAAGTGGTAGCACTCACCAACACTACTACCACTGGTAAGTCAGAGAAACAAGGCATTTAATTTGGCATCAGGACACCCCTGCATCAAGGCTGATCTAAGAAGTACCAGTAGCAACTGTGAGAACTGAGGAAAACATTTTCTTTTGTAAACAAAGCCAGAGGAGTGTAAAATATTGCAGGAGACAGTGCAACACACACAACTTAATGCTGTTTCTATATGGAAGAATGAGAGGGGTTTTCCTCACAAGACAAACTACAAAACTCTTTAGCAGTCACTGTGAAAATATGTTCTTTCCATTTATTTACTCCCTATTCAGCTGCAAATATCTACTGATAGTTAAAAAGATACACAGTAGAGACATCATAGTGCTTGCTGAGAGTGGACATTCATACACTTATGCCTCATAAAAGCCCCAACAATTAATTCATTTTCTCTCTTTTCCTGCTATGCCAGATGACATTACTGAGAATACTTATCAGACAGCCCTTTAGTTTAAGCAATCACAAATATTGTCTCAGTGTGCCATTCCAGTTAATGTGAACAATAATAAGACAAATAAACAATTCTGTATATGCATATACATAAGTATTTCTGTACATGCATGTATTTGTATAGGAGCTTGTATCATCTGATTTAATATGCAAGTCAGTATAGCTGATGGTTAAGAATTTAGTGATGCACAGATAGATATGTACCACCCTTTAACAAAAAAAAAAATGAAGTGACTGATCTACAGGTTATGTATTAGTCACAGAGGCTGCCTCTAATGCATGCTGGATGTTGCCTATAATTTCTGTTTTCTCAGCTCCCAGAAAAGTTAAGGAAAACATATGAAAGAGTAATTCTGCAGAAGGGCTGCACAGCATGCACGATCAGACCCAATGCCAGAAAAAGAAATGTAACTCTTCCCATAAGGCCTAATGACAATTTCATGTACACGTAAAATTGCTATTAATAAAATAGCTGTTTGGCCTCATTCAAATACAGATTTATGCAAATAGAATGTTTGCATGAGAATGCATACAGGAAATAGCAGAGCCAGCTCCGTAATCATAGATATGATGTACACCAGGAGGATTCACCTTGGGCACCTGAAGATATCCAATTAAATAGAAGGGGGAGAGGGAGTCAAAAGGACCATTAAGATACAGTGACTGTGTACTGTCTTGAGGGAGACAGTGCAGGATGCTAGTGAGAGTAAATCTAAGCAACAGAGGAGGCTTGATCACAGTCCTGGGTATAGCCTTGTCTGCAAGATTTTTATCAAAAAGCTTCAGTCATAATCTGCTTAGTAATTGTTTTTTATACTGAGGATGCACTGATACACCAAGGATGTAATTTAAAACATTACAGGAAACCCATTTTCTCATTTGAGAAGTCAGTGCATAAAACTTAGTTTACAGAAAATATCACTGCTACAGAAACAGAACACTACTGAATCCTAAGGCTGGCTTATTTTCTTTAAAAACTCTCTCCTCTTTAAAAAGAGGAAAACTTGCCAGAAGCCTTCAGTCTAAATTACACTGCACAATTACTGGATCATATCAGTGAAGACCAGGTCAAGAATCAGCAGTTATTTTAGTATTTACTTTGACTATTTTATGGGCATTCATGCATGTGTTACTGTCAAATGCCTGGTATATCTTGGTTTTGTTTGATTCTGTATGAAAAGAGCTCATTTGTATAAAAATATTTTCTTTAAGAAGTGTCTACACTTCCTAAGCTATAAGCCTTGAAGGAAAATCTCTGAAGTAATTGATTATACAGATTCACGTCTCTTGCCAAAAGGAGACTCTATGCGAACAATGAGGTGCATTTTAACATTTCCATAAAGTCACACTTGCTGAGGGGGAACAGTGCACATTTTCCCATTGACTTCAGCTTTGAAAGTTCCATTTCCTGAATGTCTAGAAATCAAAGCCAAGCCAGATTGGAGACCAAAACAATAAAAAAAAAAAAAAAAAAAAGATCATTTCCAGTCTCCTCACTCGTAGGCTTGTTCTATACACGACACAGCTCTTCTTCACAGACCTGCATGAAACAATGCTATGGAATAAAAGCTGCTCCGAGCTTATTCTAGTACATCACTCTTTCATTCTCAGTAGGCATAAAGTACATAATGAAATGTTATCTTTACATGAAACAGAACTGCTTTCTACAATTTTCATTCTCATTTATTTAACAGAATTCATGAAAAAGCAGCCCCATGTATGAATGCAGCAGTAAGAACTCCTCTACTGTAATAAACTGTGAAAAAAACTTTGAAAAACAAATGGGAAAACTAAATAAGCTGAAAAAATAATCCACCTATTATCAAAGCAGTGTGATTTTTAAAATACAAACACTAGACAACCCTGTAAAACAGCACTTACTTTGTTTTTCAAATATGTCATGAGGAGGTCTGCTTGAATAAATATTTTTAAATTGATTAAAAATGTGTCAAGTCCAGCATGTGAAAATGTTACCATTAAAAAGGAGAAGGTATAAAAGCAAGTTGGAGGCATGTTCCTTTCCATTTTGAGGAAAGAATGCAGAGGGAAGGAACACCCTAACTCTGAAGTAATGTGTGCATTTCACATCAAAATCTATTCTTTTAAATTGCAGAATTAAAAAAAAAAAAAACAAAAAACTGTGAGTATTCACTTTATGAAAAGGAACTGCTGAAGGTTCCCCTCAAACATAATCACAGCACCATTCACTTCAGCCTCTCCTGAACCTCTAAGAAATTAGAAATTCCTTCTCAGCTAAAATGAAAGCAAGTGGCAGATGAACACTATGAAGAGAAAGAAAGGACAGAAAAGTCAGACAGGGCACATGGAAAGCATCACCAAGCTAGCAGTGAATCTGCATGGAGTCAGGCTGAATGAGCAAAAGAGGCAACGCTTAAACCATGTGACAACCTCTGTTGTCTGTGGGAGGTATGCTTCACGCTGCACCTGCTGCACCTCAGCCTTCACTCGGATGGGGCACTGGGCAACCTGGTCTAGTAAATGGGGAGGTTGGTGGCCCTGCCTGGCAGGGGGGTTGGAGATTCATGATCCTTGAGGTCCCTTCCAACCCAGGCCATTTCTGTGATTCTGTGTTTCACTCCTTAAACACTAACTGCTGACATTTACATGAGACCTAGGCTGAAGGAAAGGACAGGAGAGAGGCTGGCACTTCCAGAGAGAGAAACCAAGACTGTGTCTGGCCCACTGTAGGATGTAAAAGAAAAATGGTTCCGACTATTCATGGTAGCAGAAACAGTCGGTTATGAGTTGTTACCATCATCAAATTTTCTGTGACAGGCTCTACTTAACACACAATGTGACAACACTCTCCACTTGTATTTCACATTCTCATGAAAACAAAAAGTCAAAAAATTCAGGACTTAAGGAGTGTAGGAGGATATGCCAATCTCCAAGTAACACAACCTGGCTGTGGCAGACCTCAGACTGAAGCCATCACTCAGCAATGCAGGAGGGCTGGGGAGGCCACTGGCACACCTCCTGTTGCCAATGGGCAGCCACAGAAGTGAGACTCCTAAAGCTGGATTTCTCTGCTTAAGAGGAATTGCATGTTTTTTAAATAATTGAACAGTAGGCTATTTTCCTAACCTATCAGTATGCTCTGACTCACAGTAGCAGCAGTCAATTTGCACATAAAAATAGATGAAGACAGCTGGATAAAGTAGCTGTTGACATAGGTCAAGAGCTTGGAAAATTATTGCAGATGCCATTTCACAAACTGCAGGGGTCTAAAGTTGGATAAAAAGTCAATGAATCCAGCAGTGCTAAGTGATGCATTCTCGCTGATTGACAATGTGCTTCTTCAGCAAGGGTCAAAGACAATCCACAATCAAAGCAGTTGTCATAATTATGCTACACGTAACAGCATAATTCATTCAGTAATCTGAATAAAAGCAACATAAAAAAAAAAAAAAAAAAAAAAAAGAAGTAGATTTTAAGACAGGCTGTGTAGAGAAAGAAAAGCAGAAGAGGAGAGAAGGCTACAGAGAACACTTGAAATTACTACTTTTGCCCACAGAAACACGTCTTGCACAACTGCAGAGAAAACTACAGCAGCCTGACCTATGGAACAAAGCTGAAATTCAATGCATATTTTTCCATCTCATGGCCACAGAAAAGCCAGGCAGTCCTGATATGAATTAAGTGGTTTCTACCTACTCTGCTACAGAAAAAGTAACCCATTACAGCATTCAGGCATACTTTCACATACTTAAGGTATCCCTAGCCACAGCTGTGCTTGCAAACAGATCTGAAATGCAATTGTCTTTCCTTCATACCCTCCCCATCTCCAGATCTCAGAACTCTTCACAAGCATCAGCACAATTCCACCTCCAGCCGTGTGGGGCAGTGAAGCCTCTTCTTGCATTAAGATCAAGACTTTGAAGGAATAAGTAGGGAAGGAACGCAAGAGGAAAGGGCACAGCCCAGGCAGGGGCAGCAATACACCTTCCCTGTCCCACAAGAGTTTCCTGCCAGTTTATTATGCTAGGAAAGGCAGGCACCACACTTAAAATTCTGAAGGAACTCAGAATGTCTGCTGCCAGCCAGGATGTATATCCTACTGGAAAGGCAGGCAACAGTGGGAGTGGCAGAGGCAAAAAGATTTTGTCACATTGCTTTTACAGACCCACATCATCTCTTGCTGGGGAAATGTGAATGCAGCAGGTGTAGAGGGAACATGACCGTGTCCTCTTCCCGTCTCTTCCACCCTGTGCCACAGCAGACTTTTGAGCAGATCACAACTCAGGATGACCATCACACAGCAGCTTTGCAGCAGAGCTGAGAATGAGTTACAGGGAGCCAGGTGGCTGCTAGCAGCAGTCCCGAGCGCTGGCTGTCCTAGGCACTGTGTCTCAGGCAGCAGGGGATTCTCCCTCCTGCAGACAGAAGTGCCAGAGCCAGCTCAGATGTTTCTGGTTCTGTTTCTAAGGTAACTCAGCCATGGATAAGCCAGGAAAAATCTTTGCTGTACCAGCTTGAAAGTAACTCTCATGTTTATACAATACATTTTAATATTTACCAACTTGGTTCACACAGTTCCCCTCGTAACAACTTATGAGTTACATGGGAACACCATTTTTAAAAACAAAACAAAAAACTATAACTGATATCTGCTTATACTGTTACATGTAATGTAAGTAGATCTGGTCTTGGGACAGTATAATAATCTGGAATTCTAATACACTGTAAGGATTAGTACTAACAGCATTCCAAATGCAAACTGATATATCACGACTCCATCTAACCTAGGTCTACAATCACATCTTCTTAATAAAAGGCCGATACCAAATGCAGTATCTACAAGAGAAAAAAACTTTAAACTCTCTAAACTTAATTAGCTTTGGAGTCTAACATTTGGCAGTTGATATATCTTGAGGCTTATGCTTGTACTACTGTTATGACAATGATATAGAACTAAAAAAAAAAAAAGGTAGAAATTTCTGATGGATTTTTTCTTTCCTCAAGGTAGTCCTTAAAACTCTTAACACAAATGATGTGCTTCAGACATCTGCATGTGATAATTTCAGTTGGCCCTAAATCATTTACAAAATGAATTACAATTCATTTACATGAATTACAATGAATTTACAAAAAATGAATTAGGAATACACATCTCCCACTGTGTCAAATTTAAACATCAAAAATACCAGAGCAATTTCAAAGATGCAGATGAGTCCACGTTTTGCTGTGGCTTCTACCACCATTCTACCATTTGTATCAGAAATAGTGTGGCCAGCAGGAACAGGGAAGTAATTGTCCCCTTGTACTCAGCACTGGTGAGGCC
>PPHD01025130.1:0-11873 GCA_002909625.1 Bambusicola thoracicus
AATCTAGGCTTTTCCCCAAACTTTTGTTTTTGCTGTTTGGCAGCTTTTCCTCAGTTATTGACTGTGGAGTTCAGGTGGGTTTTCAGTGCAGGATGAAGAATCAAGAAAAGAACTCACTAGGGAAGTGTAACAGCTACAGGGATTCTATAAACTTCTGACTGGATTTTTATTGTAAATGAGGAACGACCAAGACATAATCTAGGTCCTAACTCCATCCAGCTTCAGGGAGAATTCAGACTTAAATTTGCAGAAGAAAGCTCTGCTTTGTTACATCAGTAATTCCTGCTGATCTGTCACAGGATGTGTGCCTGTGTGAAATAGGGCAGGACTGAAGCTCTGAAGCTTTTAAGTTTTCCCTTTACTTCAGTAAGTATTTCTGGTCCTCAGCCTACCTTAGAATTGGACTTTAAATGTCAGATTTTTTTTTTTTGATCACATTTAAAAAGGTGACTCGTTTTGAACGCTTTATTGTATGTTGGGCTGGGAAGGACAGATAATGGAGTTCTGATAACAAAACAGCAGAAAGTAGGAGCGATCTCATTATTGCATGAGCTGGAAAGTTAACATATTTATTAAAGTTCTGACAATTGTGGCAGTCATCCTTGCCTGAAAATGTCAGAGCATTATAAACTTTCATAGCTTTCTTCTTGTTTTTCAGACTCTTGTCAATCATCATAATTATTACGTAAATCGCCAAAAACAGTCATTATTTTTCTGCTGTATTGTTTTTAACTTTAATGTGATGGAAACTGATTTTTTTTTTTTCCAGGAGTATTTGACAACTACTTGCTATTTGATAGGATGTTGATGACAGCATTGACTTTAAATCCTACACGCTGGTCTAATTGCCCAGCTACACCAGCCCTGCCCAGCTTTATTGTTGTTACTGCACATGGATTTTTACAAAATATTGTTAATTAGGATAGTACAAACTTATATGGGGAAATCTATTTTGCATCGTGCTCTGATTGCATTTTTCTAATCCATATGCAAAATGTCTAACCTGGACTGTTTTAATTAGTCACTTCTGCAGTAGTGTGTTTCAAAATAAATCCTGATGATAATGAGGCTTCCCCAGCAGCTTACAGGTGTGGGAACAGATCTAACCCTCGAAGTCCCTCACTGGAAGGTTTTTCCCACAGAAGAGAATAATAGTTTAACTTTTCAGATTTTTTAAACCCTTTTTAATGACTGTGTTAAATAGGGCATCTAAAATTTTTAATTAGTTTCTTGATACTTTTTTTTTTCTTCTTGATCAAAGTTGGTGGAGATGCAACTACTTACTTCAGTGAATGTAAGGGCTGTAAGGAGGCTGCGGTACTCTTCTGGAACAGTTGTGTGTCATGTCTGTCATTCAGAAGTTTCCCAGTGAATGTTTTTCCATATCTATTCTGGTAAAATCTGACTGGAAAGGATTTCTTGACTTGGCACTATATCTTTATTTTCCAAGTCCTATTTATATTTACATCCAAAAAGACAGCATTAATTAGTCCATTATAAATTACTTAAAAGATTAACAGACAAATCCTTTCTGCTGCTTAGGCTGGTCTCTTGTGAACTCAGTTGTGTGGAGTTCCTTGAAGCAATTTCCTCCTCCGTCATCATAACGTGTCTGCTTCAGTCTGGCTGTGTGAAGTGAATAAAGAAGTCTTGAGGTTTTTTTAGATGCCAAACTTCTGCAGTTCATAGTTTTCCATATTTCAATATATGTACCAATCACTAATTTTCATATAACAGCTGAAGTGATTAAATAATTTGATTAGGCACACAACTTGATTAAGGAAAGCTGAACTTTTCATCAATTAAAAAATACATAGTCCAAAGCAGTTAAGTATATTTAAAACACAAAAGTAGTCTGAATAGCGGTGATGTTATTTACTGGCTTTCCCATTTTATGAGAATTGAGTCATTTTGGGGTGAGAATCTTTTCTTATTAGCCATATGCTATTGAAAATCTGTGACAGCATCCCTTTACTGAAGCCAGCAGCAAAGGTTTTCTGGTTGTCTGTGGGTTCAGAATTTCACCGATAGGTTGTAATCCTCAGGAAGGCTCCTCCAACCAGATCGGAATGTGATGAGGAGTAATCAGAAATTCAGCCCTGAACACAACCTTAGAAACTCCTGCTTTTCAGGATTTATTGGTAACACAATTCAGTCATATATTGTTGTGTAACTATAGGCCATCCCGTGCATGCATTTACAGAGAATGTATTTTGTATTTGCAGGAAGAGTTACAATAATTATTGCATTTCTGTCAGAACTCCTTGCAGGGATCTTGCAGTTGGGATGGATAAATTGGACACTGTGGATGCTCAAGTGTGCCTGTATGTAAAAGTGTAAGTAGGATTTGGAGCTGAAAGTACGTGTTCCCTGTCTCATTGTGCTGGAGAAGTTTCAGTATGGAGCTGTGTTGTAGAGGTACCTGGGTATGCTAGGGCCATTTTTTAATAGCTAATGTTGGGAGTGTAGTATTCGAGGTACAACATTTTTTCCTTCTGTTCATCAGACTCTATTCTGAGTGATGCAGAGCAATGACACTGAGGGTGCCGCATGCTTCTATCATTGAACATATCTTTGTTCATTCTTTGTTTTAAGGCTGCTCAGTCCTAGAGTAAGCAAATCCAGATCTAAATTAACTCTGCAGTGGAAAACATACCCCGACAAGCTAAGCTCCTTATGCCTGATTAGATAATTGATACTACTACATGGCTGTAACTTAAAAGGAGAGCATATTTAAGTTAGATTGAGAGGAAGTGGGATATAAAGGGCGATAGCTGTAGTTCAAATTTTCTTCTTTGTCTTGCTACAAATTCTAAATAGGAACACTTTGTTTTGAGAAGACTTTTTGTTCATAATCGCTGGTCGCAGTTTCCAAAGAAGACCAAGGAAATGTGCCTTGGTCCCCTGAGTTTGATGTGTGCTGAATATCTAAATCCAGATAACTAAAATATTAGACATGTTTAATAAATAGAACAACATAGTTAAATAGTGAATTATTATTTTGCCAACATATTGTGGCTTTTATTTATTTTTTAAGTGTGACGTGAATCTTATTTGTCATTGTTAGATGTAACCAGCAGCCAGATTTATTGCTTTGTCACTCACCTGTTAAATAAAATCAATGAAGACTGGCAGCTTTTCCTGTCTAGTCACTGACAATTAGCTTAAATCTTTTGCTGATGACTTTGTAGTCTCAATCACTCTTATAACACAAATTTGTCTTGTGCAAATTAGGAAAATAGGGGATGAAGGCTTTGACTTACTAATGACAAAATTAGGCAATTTACATATTCTTTGTAAAGGTCTGGATGATACTGGCATTACAGGTAGTGACAGATATTTCAGCAACATTGACACACCGTGGTCGGGATGTCACTGTAGCGAAACATGGTGTGGTTACAAAGTACTGTGACTGAGGCTCTAATTAATAATTAATTCCACCTGAATACTGATTCAATGTCATAATACATTTGCCAGTGGGTAGGTTCCTCTGAAGGGGTGTCTGCCTTATTCTTCTCCTAAGCTTTGCTAATCATCTTTACTGGTTCCACAGTGCATAATTTTTTTGCACATTTGCTGCAAGAAAAGCAGCACATCTGAGGGCTGCTGTAGTCTAGGCTGTGCTGGCATTTTCCTAACAGAGCCTGTTTCTCACAGGCTTGTCACTCTTATGTGTGGCCTGTTGGTTTTTTTATTTAAAAAGGGAAAAAAAACCAACCTGCTCTAGGCAGTCATCTGGCCACTGATGCCTTCAGCCATGCAAAAATGGATTAGAACCTTTGAAATCTGTGTACCTCTGAAGGTTTGTAGTACCTATAAAGGATTGGCCCCCGTGTGTTTGATCAGTGGTATTTGTGACTTGACAAAAGTTAGAATCAACTGTTCTCTTTCACATAATGCTTTTCCCTTATGTATGTGCTGTTTATATTTGCTGCCCTGGGGGAGAAATTCTGTGTGAGAAATAATGTGAAGTGAGTTAAAGCCTTCTACTAGTTACAGGAAAATTGTATTTTCGTACTGTAGTCACCCATGTCCTCACAGATTGTTCTACTTTCACACTGGCTAACGTACCATTGATGGAAATAAATAGGAAGTGCCATCCTGAAGAAATGATCACTTTTGCTTGCTGAACAATTGGTACAAACGACAGGAATGTACAAACCTGCTTTAGTTATTGTTGTGTTATAAGTTATGATGGGAGATTTCTGCTTTTTTGGCTTGACATTCTAAAACACTGGAGTTATATCAGCAACTGAAAGATCTAGGCTTGCTTTATTAAACTGTGCTTGCATTGCCCTGCTTCACTTGCTGCTCACCCAGTCTGCCTACAAGCCTGAGCAGATCTGTGATGTCTGTGTTCCTGATGAACCATCTGGAAACTGAAACCTTGATAATCTGAAAGTGTTGGAAGGATTCAGTGTCTGTAATTGATAATTCTGTGAAGCCTTGTACTGCCGTGCAAATGATTAACAGTCTTTGAATCAGTTATTTGTTATATAATTACAAATTCCTAACCCTCAGAATAACAGTGATGTTTTATGATGCTCAGGTGATTCTTAGGAAGTGATATCTATATCACAAATATTTTCAAGTGCTACCAAAGGGAAAAAAAACAAAACAAAAACATGAATAGCTGAGAATTTACTCTATCAAAGTGTTATTCTGCTGTTTGTATCTATTGTGGTTTTCATGGAAACAAATAGGAGGCATTACTTTCAAAGCAATACTTTTTTTCTACTTAAAATATAAAGTGCTTTGAGATGATTAATCAGACCATTTTAGTAAATTACTCTGATATTGCCATTTACTTTAAAAACAGGCCATGCATCTAGACCTTATTCTTGTTCCATTTCATTAAGGATGTTCTCCATTTACAGGCTGTACGTAGGTTTGTTTTAAGATTTTTCAGCAAGTTGAAAGCCATATATAAAAGCTGCCTCTGCAGGAAGGATTTGGAAAGAGAATGAAAAGGCAGTGAATAGTTCTGGTAAGGTAGGCCAGTATCGTAGGTGCATTTATCATCAGCAGTGGCTTCTTCCCCTCCGAGAAAATTACAAATGTTATTTTAAATGGTTCTGTAGTAAGACTTTGTATATGTGTGTGTGCATACATACACTTGTGTACAGATGTGTGCACAGATTTCCACATTCAGTACTCAGTTTAGAACAAGATCCAGCTTGCTGGAAGTTTCTGCCAACCCTTGAATGTTTATAAAAACCCTTCAAAAATAAAAAAATAATAATAAAAAAAAAGGGAACAAAGCCCTCCCTCCCACCCCCCTGCACCCTAAGCTCTGCCCCTCCCCATTAAAACAGCAGTCCTGTACTTATGTCTTCCTGTTTATTTTTTTTAAATCCTAGACTAGAACTCTTTCTGTACAGGTGAGGGAGAGCAAATTTCCTCTACACAAAGCGCTATCTGCAGAACTGTTTGTACTCTGAACCTTGAGCTTTCTCTTTTTATAAAGAGACAGTATAACTTTAAACTCACGGATTGTATTTTGGCTGTATGCCTTCAAATAAAATAATACACTTCCAAAATACACTGTTTCAACAAGTGCGCAAGCAGGTTGTTTTTATAGTTCATTTCAAATGTGATTTACCATCCAGTACATCATCTCACAACACAGCAGTGACAGCATTTCATGACCATCAAAGGGGTAATGTTTCTGGCTTCTGAGACTTTACTAAGGTTAGTTATATATATATTTTCTTCTTGAACATGTTATAAAATAGATGATTTTGTACTCATTTCTATGTTCTATATTCTTTCACATTGTCACAGAGCTGACCTCAGCACACACTCTAGTTTCTTCAGACTTGATGAACTATACTATTCAATCAGTATTCAAATGCAATAAGATCTGATTGACAAAGGAAGAACTGTCTGTGACATCCCAGGCTTAAAGATTGCCTTCAGTGATTTAAAGGGCATTTAAAACTAGAAGCAAATAATAAATATGTATTCTGAGTCCTTAAGCAACTGGTAAAAACAAGTAGCCTGACTTGATGAAGAGGTGACAAATATTAAGCCTCACCATTTATGATTTTTTTCCTTTGTTCCTCATCTGCATCCTAGAACTTGAATTTCAAGGTAAATAGATTAACAGCCCTACCAAAAGCACAATGTTGTCACTCTTTTGTTTTTCTCTCTCCCTCTTCCCCTCCTCCCTGCCCCCCCCTCCCCAATAATTGCTACTACTCCTGTATGAGAAGAGCTGGTTGTTTCTCTAACCCAGCTGGGGATGGTATGGGAATAAACAATTCTCTCTTGCTGCAGCCATTGCCATATTCAGACTGTGGGAGCTTGGAAGTCAAGTGAAATGGTATGGGAAAGGACAAATACTTTTAGCAATGAATGTTTATGTGTGGGCCAAAGTTGAGAGGGAGGGGTGCAGCAGCTTACGGTGTGAGAATAAGCCTCTTCAAGGGTTACTAGAAATATGGCATTTCTTAATGGCTGCTCTTTTCTTATTGACATCTCTTTAAGAAGTGTATGTGTGTATATGTTTGATGTCATTAATAACTACTTCCTGTGGGGAATGTTTTAGGTACAAATCACATCAGAGTACCAGAATTGCTTTCCATTGCTTTAGAAATCTCTTTAATACAGAGATTTTGCAGTGGTCGCTGTGCATAGACAGAACTATGTAGAAGACTTTAAAATCATGCCAAGAGCATTTTCATCAAGAAATGTACTTTTTTGAAATCTTTTTCTCATGCATTTTACATCAGGCTATCAATCTATTACACTTAGAAATCCACCCATGCTGTACATTACTACTACACGTACAGCAAGTGTGAAGATAACTATCTGTTTATTTGAGTACAAGGGCTGAATTCCCATGTTCAGAGTGGTCGGTAGTGTCTGCAAGCAGACAAAAGGTCATTTGGCAGATATTTTAAACTTGTACCTGCTTTCAGTTCATCAGTACAGAACCAGGAGAGTTTGAGAGGTACTGTTAAGGAGTGTTTCTTTCAAAGGTGTGTACGGTGCTGCATTCATTTCCTGTTATTGGGAGAACTCAGTGTTGAACAAAAATCAAGTGTTTTTTTTTTTTGTTAAGGAGCTTAAAGCAGATGCTTTCCAACTCTTCAGCAGTATGGAGGAGTATTAGTATTGCTACCAAGTGCAAGTAGGGTGACAAACATTAGAAGCTGGTTATGTTTGTGTTACAGTGAACAAGAATTTCTTCCTGAGCCTAGAAACCTGAAGTGTGTGTTGCATCCAATTTTGAGTAACATCTTGTTCTGCAACGAAATTATAATTTCTGTCTTTATTATAATTACTGCCATTCAACTTTAAGAATGTTGAACCATTTAAAATGCTCTAACAGCTTAAAAGATTACGTAGTGAGTAAGCCAACTGGCAAAAAACCTAAACACGGAATATCTGTTGTGATGCTCTTGGAAGCATCTGGCTCCCTCTCTTGCATCTGGGTGGTTTCTTAGGATTCTAATTCCTTCATAATAAAGCACATAAGCCTTTTTAATTGAATCAAAATTTTTGAATTGGGAACTGTTGGGTTTTCTCATTTTGACATGTGAGATGAGGAAAACCTTGAACATAGTGGGCTTTATTCCTCCTTCTCTTTTTTCTTTCTCCTGATGATATTTTTATGTACCAGATATGCTGTTACTTGCCTGATCTTTTTTTTGTTTTTGTATTTTTCCCTCTGGACAGACTTGGCACAATCAGCATGAATGGGACTGGCTTGAATTTGTGAATGAGAGGAAATTTTGTCACAAAAATGCAGTCATATTCAGCTCAGTGGAGGCATCAGCAAATTGATTCTGTTCTGTGGTTCAGCTTGTTCAGATTTTACTCATGGCTCTGGCCCCTAATTCATAGAAGCAATTCCTCTGGAATGAGGAATGTTAGTATATTTCCTTAATATGCAAAGGGATAAATTTCCAGATGGTTCTGATGCAAGAGTCAAACATTTCCTTATTTGAATATGTTAGGAGTTAGTGATGTTTCTGCTGTGCTCTTGGTTTTTCCACTTCAATTCCTCTGTAAATTGTATGTGTGAGCCTGGTTATTTTGTTTGTTGTATGCGGGGCAGGTCATGAGCTGCTTCTGTCTTAGAGTCATGAACAATCAATAATACAGCAAGTAACTCCTGACAGTTATTAAATGAATTTTGGCATCTTCCTGTTGGCAAATTACTTGTGAACAGATGGCAAAACTTTAAAATTTAGTAAAACATCAAAGTTTTTCCTACTCAGCCACCTGAATCTATCCGACCTAAAGCCAGTTGAGTTTTAGGGTAAATTTACTGCCAGCGTGTGGTGGAATGATTTATTCTCTTCTGTCTTCTAGATGACTTGGATGCATAGAATATTATCAGCTTTCTAGGAAAGGAAGATTCTTATGAGAGCTGGAGTTCTCTAGTGGTTAACTTTGTGGCTGTGTGTTGGTTAGTTCAAGCTGTGCTTGAAATTTGGTTCCCCCAGTTTTCTTAGTCTGATCAAACTCCCACTGATTTAGAGTTATCTTCAATGAAAAATGCATTTATTCAAGTTCTTTAATGTATATTCCATTTCTTCGATGACATACACTGAGCCAGGTTGATTGCTGTGGTCATCAATAGAGGGGTAGAGGATCCTGTATCTTAGAAGTAGTGTAATGAGCTGAGATTTTAAATAGATAAATAAAATTTATTAAAATGAAATAAACATTCAAGTAATTGAGGAGGACTTTGAATAGTATTAGAATAATAAATGTATTAATGTAATATGAAATATATACTTCACCTTCATTCTGTAATGAATTGTAGAGTATCCTTGATTTAATTTTTTTATAGTGAAGAGAGTAGAAATTTCTGAATGAAAAATTAAGTGCTGTTCTGTAGTCAAAGGAGTTGGCTCGTCTGGTTTTTAAACAGAGCTTTCTGTACTCTGTGTACATTTTTGTTTACATGGAATTTTATCAATGATAACTGACTCTATGGGTGATTTATCATGGAGCATGGAACCATCTGCAAGATGATCACAAACTAGGGATAGTCACTGAGGCAAAAGTAATTTTATATATATATATGACTAATGGTTTCTAGTGAAAGTGGACTTGAAATGAGAGGCTGTAATGTAACTTAGTCACAGTTTCAGTGCTGAAGGCCAACATGGGCATGTGAAATGAGTCGCACAGAACAATGTGTGTTTCCATTCCTTCTTGTACTTCTGTGGGTTTTGAACAATCTCAGCCTTCTCAAGTTCTAGGATACATCTCTGGCTGTGTGAGCATCCAGTTTACATGGTAGAAGGATAACTTCTTTATTCTCTGTGCTCTGATTTTTGTCCATGACCTGGTAATTCCGCATGGATGACAAATGCTTTTTCAGGATGCATAAATCTGATTCCTATCTAAAATAAAATTGGAAAGAGCTAGAAAGCTTAAAACAATGGTTAAACTAATTATAACCATATGGTTTCTTTTAGAGTAAACTGTAAGCAAATTATTTTGTGTAAATATAATGTAATAAGCATAGCAATAGTAATTTTGATAAATCATGATTTTTTCAAACTCAGCCATTGTATTTCAGATGACCTATGCTGTGCACAGAAAGGGTGTGACAGAATGAATTTTCAAAGGGCAGTATTTTAGACCAGATCACATTTTCATGTGGTTAGTAGCTCTTTTGAAACTGTATGGTGTGGTAGGAAGGCAATGGGGCTGTAATAATGTAGATATTTCTGTGCTTGGAACTAATGCCCAGCTGACATATCAAATCCAAGTCACTACTAATACAGCTTTTCCTGCCCTGTGGTAACCCTTCATGCCTTTTTATTCTTCAGCTGTCTATCCGCATAACAATCCACTCTTTAAAAGGGCTGAATACACTGGCAAAGAAAGCTTTGCTACTCTGTAGCCTAAACATGTTCAGCACATAACCCTCAGTCATGCTGTGACTGTGATGCAGCATACCGGGTGTGTGCTGTAGGTGACTGAAAACAATGGAAAGAACTGAAATTCAAAGCTAGTTAGATTTCGAAATGAGATTTTTAATTGCAGTGATTTTTTTTTTTTTTTTTTTTTTTTTTTTAACTGCGTGTCAGAGCCTAAACTTTTGCTGGAAAGGATGTGATGCCACCTTTGGTACTACTTTGAAATGCCACAAGAAGTCATGACTTCTTGGAGTAAAGCCAAGAAAAAACAGATGACCTCCTGTCTATAAGTAACTTAGTGTTTACATGAAGCATTTGATTTGAGATGTTCAGTGCGCCTGACAGATATTAATAAAGTCTCATGACCCCTCTGTATGGCATTCTCCCCATCTAGAAGATGAATTTCCTCTACTGTAACAAAACCAAGTGCTTGATGCACTGAACTTCTGAACACAGTAGTAGGAGATGCTTGCAAAATTGGAAATTCTTCAAAAGATTTGACACTTTCCACGAAGTCTCTTGTTTTTTCTTGTCTATTTTCTTTTTCATCACCACTGTCACCTCCTCTTGGCATTTTCTAGATGTACTCTTATTTTCTAACCATTTATGGTTAGCAGTAAAAGGTTTCAGGGGAGAACTGTATTGTATTTAAAATATACTGTCACATCAATTTGTTTCAGAACTGATAACAGGGTGCCAAGAAGCACTAAAATGCTCCTGAAATGGCACTTGAAGCATCTTCAGCGTTTGTTGAAGGAAGTGTGATGACACTCTGAAGGATATTACGGATTAGGACTTAATACAAATTTTTACCTTGTCCTAGCATTTGATCTAACAGATTCTATCAATGGGAATTCTTTACAGGTATCAAGCATCTTATATTTTATTTAGATTGCTTGGCTCAGCCTTTCTTGTTTTGTCTGTTTATATCAATGTTGACTCTTGTTATTTCAGTCTGAAGTAACCTGAGAAAGAGCCAGATCCTCAGAAGTGGAAAATGAGAATTCTCCATTTAATCTCATCACACAACATTCATAATTGAGCAAACCAGTGTATGTACTGTTTGTTAACTTACTAAAGCTGTAGTTTCATGAATGCTGTAAAATACTGTAGGTGGCACTTCTGTTATTTTTCTTCCATGCTCATTTTACTCCACATTTTGTGCCAGAAGATGCATTTACTTGAGGAGCCAGATTAAAGCTAGATAAATATTTTTTATGGATGTGTTTTTCATGTGGTTTGCTGATCTAGTTTGCGTGTCTCACAAATGTATCTTCACATGTTAGGGTCTGGGTAAGAGTTAGCAGTTTGTAGAGAAGGTAACAGGAAAAAGGCTGTGATCAAAGTTGAAAACTGCCTGGAACTTTAACATTGCCTTGTGCATCTTCAGGTGTTTGCAAACTTTTTTGCATTGAAACCAGATGAGCTCAAATGGGCCAGATCTTCACTGTAACTAGAGAGATTCTATGATTCTAGATACTTGTGTACCAGCACAGGGCAAGAGGTCCAGGTGATGAAAAAGGAGAAGAAAAATAGAATCCAAAAGTGCAATACATGTAGAGATATGAAGAGCTAAAATGCATATCCTGATGACTGACAATGAAGTGTGATCAACCTCTACCCCTTCAAATCTCCTTTACTGTTTAAAAAACTAAAATTTATGCTTCTTAAATTATGAAATCAATGTTTAAATATGCTGACTTGCAATCTACATGTTCTTTGTAAAACAAACAAAAACAAACCTCTGAAACTTATTACATGCAACGGAAAACTAGGCTTTGAATTATTCCTAAGCAGTTCAAATTCCCCTTTGCAGCAATATAGTTTTACTTCCTCTGCTGTAGAAGCTACTTTATAAATTAATTGCCTTGTTCAACTATGTGGATTTATACAGGTTTATTATCTTGTACCCAGTTTTGCTCATAAACAATACTAATCACACTGATATGAAAATGGTGCTGATAACTTGTCAAGTTATGAACACAA
>PPHD01025132.1:0-11873 GCA_002909625.1 Bambusicola thoracicus
CTTTTGCAAACATAAGGAGTCCAGCTGGGTGCTTCATGCTCATCACTCCCCTACCAGCAATAAAAGCTCTGCTACCTTTAATGTCACACCCAGCTGCGGGGAGCTTCACTGAGCCCACCCAGCACAGAAATTGTTGGGCCTCTCAAGAGCAGTTGGGAATGGCAGTACTTATTCTTTCTGGGACTTCGGTGATAGAGTGGGATCCCAGTGCCAAGAATGTGTTCAGGGAGCTGCACCCAATCCCTGAGCTACCTGTGAGACCCTTTGCAGATGGGTGGCACGCAGCAACCAGAGCAGCAGCCAGCAATTCCCATGTGAAAGGCAGTGGGTTCACTGTTGCTGGGGATATGGAGGGATGGCAGAGCTGTACCAGATGGAGCACTCAGTGGTGGGGCGATGTGGTATTTCAAGGGCCACCCCAAATCCAAGGACAACCAGGAAACCCACTACTGAATCTCATGCCTGCCCTGCCTGCCAATGGCTCAGGGAGAGAATGGGATGACACAGCTGCTGCAATTGGAGACCATTTCCAAGGGACCATTCAAGACTGTATTGAGCAGAGTGAGGAGAAAACAAACACAGCAGTCTCTGACAGCAAGAAAGCATTGCGAAATGCCAGCTATCTGCTCACTGCAGCTGCTGTGGGTGTCCTCCAGCAACCCCCAGCACCAGAGAAAATCATGGCAGCCATGCAGGGAGCAAAAAGCTCCTGCAAAGGGGAGGAAACCTTTATCAATACACACAGATTTCCTTGTGAGCTTTCCAGTTTACATAGGCTAAGGATGCGTCCCAGATCTGTTCTGCAGGCTGCACTCCCCCAGCTGTTTCCTGTAGCTGGATGGTGTGCAGACCAACGCCTGCCTTTGCCAGCTGTGCAGCTTGCTCCTGCCCTGCCACATGTTTTGCCTGCAGACCATATTTCCTCGTCTGGAGTTGGGTTTTCCTAATTAGCCGCCTGTGTTCCTGCCTTACAGAAGTTATTTGTTCCTGCCAGGCCCTCAATCCGATGGTTGTGGGAGGTGTTTATGTGGGAATAAAAACAGGCAGGCTGGCAAATCCCCAGTGGCGAAGTTTTCTCTGGTGGACTTTTCACACTGAAACGGAGGCAGAAGAAGAGGGCCGGGCTGAGAGCCAACCGCCCGACTGCCCTTCTGAAAATGAGCCGTGCTTCTCTTTTCTGAGCAGCGGTTGTTAAGCTTGAATTTAGCATGGTGTCGAGTGTGGGTTTCGTGATCTCAGCCTGTGCTCGCCCCGAGCTGTGCTGGGGGGAGCTTGGCAGCACTCCGAAGGGACGCAGGCGCCACAGCTCCAGCTTGACTTATTCTGAGCAAAGCCGTGCCGGCAGTTTAAGCAAAGAGAATATTTCTAAGGAAACGGTGGGCTTTTCTTCCTCAGTGAAGTTGTGGGTTTTAATATCTTTAATGAGAGTTGTGCTTCCTTAAGCCCAGGTACCTTTCTGCATGAAAATCAGATGACCAAAGTGTGGATTCTGGACCAAAGATGGTCTGCGTGTGCATGGGGAGGCACAGAAATGAGTGCTGTGTTTGCTGAAACAACTGGGGAGGAAGGATGCCATGGTGTCCTTTAAGAATTCAGCAGCTGAACTTCTGCCCGGGTCTCAGAGCCATCTGGGGCCTTCACTCACTGACTTGTCTTCTTTCGCTTCTCCAAACCCACTGTAACTCCTGAGTTTTTGACACCGTGTGCAGTTTCTCTTCCAGTTTATTGCCCTGGGTGGCACCGGTTGCTATTTTGTCACTCTCTCCTTGCCATCCTTTTATCACGCTGTCTTATTAAGAGGGAAGCGTTTGCATGGATTAGTCAGGGAAGCATCCCCAGTCGAGCTAACGCATGCAAGAGGTGGTAAATATTGACTCTCGTTGCTGTAAACTTGTCATGCCTCCAGCTGCATGGGAAAGGAGTGCTAGCTGCATTGCTGAAGCTGATGACATCTTGACTGACCCGGAGTTCAGGTTTATGTACTGGGGGACACACAGTAGTCGCAGCTCCTGGCTTCTGCCTCCAGCTGGGCAGTGCCCTCCCTCAGTGCTGCCCCAAGCACACAGCCAGCTGTCCCAAACTGTGGGCCCAGGGCTGGGCGGCAGCTGCTGGACGCCTGTGAGGAGCTGGCTGGCACCACAGCTTGGCTCTGCTCCTTATTTCCAGCTTGCTACTTCAATTAGAAGTAGCTAAATATACACAAGTGTTTTCCCAATACTATTTTCCATGTATGCGAGAGAAGAGGGATGCTATGCAGGCACGAAGGAGAGGTGTATATCTTGTCCTCTATTGGGGAGTGAGGGGAGGAAGGTCTGGATGAAATGAATTTCCTTCCAGGAGCAGCCTCTGCTGCAAGGAGCTCTTTGAGGATCAGTCAGCCTCTTTCTGCATGGTCGAAACAGAAGCAGCAGGAATCCAGACAAAGAGCAGAGTGTGGGAGATCCCAGCATAGCATGGCCCAGAAGGCCATTTCTCCATCCTGTCTGTTTCACAGCACGCAGTCAAACTCACTTTAATAATGCTCCGAAGAAGGCCGGAGTTGTCTCTTAGAAAGCAGAAAAGTTGTCCAGGTAACCGCTTCACATCAAGGGCTTTTGTGCTGCTGCACCAAGCAGATCTCAGCCTGTCTTGCCACTGCCTTGCAGAGATGGCCAAGCAAAGGCTTGTCCTGAAGACTGACCTGTAGTGTCCTGCAGGTCATCTACACCAGCTTCGCATCAGCCCTGCTGTAAAACCTGCGTTCTCCCCTTACAGTCCCAGGACAAACTCAGCGAGTGGTACAGACGTGTTTTGATGATTTAGGTGTGTGCTGACTCTGTATGTGATTCGGTGTATCATCCAACCTGTCAGCAGAAACAGTCACTTGAGAGCAGACGTTTAAAGCACTTTATCCTTCTGAGAGCTTAAAAGAAAAGCCTTAGGTAGGGGTAGAGATAGAAGGTACAAAACTTCCTTCCTAGACAACTTCACAGAGAGCAGCAAAACAAAAGAGAAAAGCAGAAGTCGTGTTCTTCAAGCACCGAAGTTGTGTAGGAAAGCTGCCGGCCTCACTGGTTGTATTGAGAAAACCCTGTGCAGATGGAGATATTCTGGTGCCTGTGGGTCTCAGCTTCTCAACCTGCAGGCACAGGGCAGGGAGACCTTCAGCTCTCTGTGCCCCACGGTCCAGCTGCTGGTTGTGGCCCACTGTAAACCAGTGCAAGTGGGGATGGTGCGGTGAGTTGGAAGTTTGTTTGTGTCCCAGCCTGAGGGAAAGGAGATGGCCCCTTCCAGAATGGTTAGGAGATGGAAAGATATCAAATGCTCCCCCCAGAATAGCAGCTATTCCATAGCACAGGGCTTGGAGGCACGGTTCGGATAAAAGCAGAAGGGAATGGCAGCATACAGTGAATCTCCTGATGCCAAGTGGAATTTTTCCAGCCATGTTCGAGGAACTTGGGTCCAAGTCCTGCTTGGAAGGCCTCGGGTCAGAGGCTATATATAAACCATGCTGAATTTGCTGGCAGCTAGGATGGGGTGGACAGTGCCCAGCACCTCTCTGTCCCATCATCCTCTCTCAGAAAAGTTTCTTTAAAGGTCTGAAAGTGCTTTCTGGTACAAAGGCAAGGATAAGATGCTTCTTCCATCTGCAAGTAAGGAACATGTAGTTTGGGACAGGTGAAATGTACTTCCCATCTTGCAGTGGATGCCACACCTGCTGGCACCAAGAAAGTTCATGGGAGCTGGGGGTGCCTCCGGGCAGCTCTCCCAGACATCTTCATCTTATTCCTTGGGCAGACTAAGATGTTTCTGACATCCTTAGAGCCCTTTCTGAGCACCAGGCCTGCCCGGGGGGGAGAACAGCCCAGGCTGCATGCCTCTATCTGTCCTGAAAGAGAGCCATCCCATCGACACCATAACCATCAGCCACCAGCAGAGCAGCCCCATGCAAATGCTGCTGTTCCTGAACATCACAACCCAGCCCCAGACCTACGTGAAAACTTTATTTCCTGGCCTGACTTCAAGCTTTAAGATGCTCAGGCAGCCACACTGGGATGTAAAAGGCTGGCTGGATTACTCAGGCTTTGAGCACCATCTCCTGTCCTGTTGGCTCAGCTCCATCAGGGTACCAGCACACATTGCCTGCAGCAGACAAGCAGCAGAGATACGAGGGCTGGGGCTGCTGACCCTGATCCACAACCCTCCACGTCTTTCACGGGGCAGTACCATCATTTTTAGGTCATGATAAAGAGCCCTCAGGATGTCCTAGCACCAATTTCTGAGCCTCTTCACACAGGGGTCAGAACAGAGGGTGGGAGCAGAGGGAAGCTGCCTAGATTAATTCTGGAGTTCACATCATCCTGACAGCCAGTTCTCCTCTCCCAGCTCTGAAGTTCTGTCTCGTCAGTAAAGGAGGCCAGTGCTGCTTTCTGTGAGGAGCTTGTAATTGCTCGGCCTCTCGGGAGCTGCAGCGTTTATCGCATTAGTAACAGCTTCAGCACAGAGGCATTTTCCCGGAGCTAAATGCCGCTCAGTTGTAACACAACGCCCAGCTTTGGCAGGGTCAGATTTGACGTCAATGACACATACTGGCCCTGGTCCTGGGTGACATTGATGCCCGGGCACCCTCCTGCCCTCGCCTTCCCTGCACCGCGCTGTCCCAGGAAGGGGCCGGAGCTGCACTCAGGTCCACGTGCAGCTGCCACCTCCCTGCCCCACGCTCCATCTCCCCACAGACATCCAATCATCATCAGCTGGTGACTGTGCCCAAGTGCACATCCCCTCTCTGCTCCACACCTGTGCCATTGGAACCACAGAGCTGCTGATCCCCAGCAAAAAGGGAGAGAGCGCAGCCAGGCTTGTGCCACAGGGGACAGCCTGGGCCTGTGTCAGCCTGTGAGTGGCATGTTCCTCATGTAAACATGTTTCTGTGTGTGGATGCAGGCTCAGTAACACCACCAGTTGCTCCAGCCGATGTGACGCCATCCGCTGAGGCCTGCAGACATGATTCCTCCCTGGGGCTGGGGTGGGAGCAGCTGCAGTGTCGGTGCTTGGAGCTGCTTAAGGCTGCTTGGGAGGCTTATGCACCCAAATCCCCCACCGGAGGAACGGCAAGCCAGGCGAATCCTCCCCATTTTGTGGGTTCGTTTCCTGACCCATTGTGGCTCCCTCTGAGCTAAGGCATTCCCCATGCTTTCAGCCTCATTCTGGTACCAGGCAGACTTTCGGTATGGATATAGGATCCTTCCTCATAACTTCATCCTCTACCAGGTTCAATATTGCATGTGGAGCCGTGGATGTGAATGAAGTTGCCTAAAAAGGGGTCTGTAAGAGCAGCACAGCCCAGGCTGTGCTTTCTTCCCTGCCCAAGATGGGTGTTTTTGATGGGTGAAGGCAGCAGTGCTGCTTCCCACTGGCCTCACCAACACATTCCTTGCAACTGAGCCTCGTCTCAGCCACCCAGAAAGTTTCTCACCGCGGGCACTGCTTCACAGGAATACTGAGCTGGACGTGCCTCAAAGGGTCTATGTATCTTACCATGGATTCTCACAGGCTCTCAGCCTATTTTTCAAACACAGCCTTGATAAAGGTCTCAATTTCCAGCAGACTGACTCAGCTGCCGACCCTTTGGGAGGAGGAATCGAAGCCCTCAGCTCTTCTCCCACAGCCATCTCTAAAGGCTTATCTCAGCTGGCTTGTGGACTGGATGGACCACTCTCTTGCCTCTCTCAACAAGATAAAGACCATGCCAAAGGAACCGTTGCCTTGTAACTTCTCCTTTAGTAGTACCAAACACTTCAGTGCTTCCAGTGCATCTCTGATCCTCTCACTCCCTCAAATGGAAAGGAGAAAACACAGCCCATGGTGCCTTTATGAAAGAAAATATCACAATATATAAAGATGATGAAGTTACTTTGCTTCTGGGAATCTGTGTTCAGCTCCCTCTGGTTTGGTAATAAGGTTATAATTATACCAGCAGTTATGAATGGTTTTGTCTCCCTTTCCTGTAAGTATTTCCCCATCTGATACAATAATATGAACGTTGGCACAGTTTGGTGATGTTCTGCAGGAAGCACAGGGCTGAAACACACTGCTGGGACTGATGTGTGCTGGGGAACAGGCAGTCCCTAAGGGAGCCCTCTCTGCTACCGGGGCTCACCACTGTGCAGTGCTGTAAGTAAAGCCAGATTTATTATTGCTTTAAATTGAGGTAAACAATTCACACAGCAAGTTATTTTGGTAATCATTGCATAACCAAGTCTAAAATTATATATTCTAGGGAGACGTGTACAGGGTAATGCTGATCATTACTGGGAAAAAAAATAGCAGCACATGCTAGAAGAGCTAAAGCAGGGGGAAATACAGAGCCCCCAGAATAGCACCTATGAACCAGCTTTGTATTTTTAGCCTCCTGCGAGTCCATGGGGGGACAGGACAGGGGCAGAGGCTCTGTGCCTTTAGCTGAGACACACAGGGTCTGCCCTTGGGCAGCTCCGAGCTGCAGACCCTCCCCATAACAGCACCAGAAGAGTTCTTGCGTGGCAGCAGATGTTGTCCACACGACGTGCTGAGCCAGCAAAGCTGTCTTGTCCATACGTCTCTGTTTACAGCACAGCTGCACAGGCACAGCCAGCTCAGCTGGGTCAGCAGGATGTGCCAGGGGACGCCAGGTTGGAAGCAGAGGAAAGAAGGGAAGAAATGCTATCCAGTGGATTTACACCCGCTCTTGATTTGGAAATGCCACATCATCCTTAATGGTCTGTATAATCACAAAGTGCTTCACTCTGAACACGAAACCTCTTACAAAAGAAGCATCACTCTTGGCTAAAATTTCCAGAATCCCTGTGGTGCAGTAATAAATGAGATGAATGCAGGGATGTGGGCGTCTCTCATGTAACAGCTGAATGTGGATGCCAAAGTGCAGATATCTCGATTGCCTTGGAGCAGGCAAGCCGTGCCCACAGTTTTGATGTATGAGCGGCCTCATGAAAACAAAGGCATGGCAGCATTGTGCTAGAAGCCAGGCAGCATCAGCAGCAGAGAAAGGTCTTTTAAACTCCATCCATTCTAACCAGAAGGCAGGCCCTGCCCACACAACTTTCCTGGGTGCCACAGATAAAGACACGTATATTGATTGCCAGAGGCACAAAGAAATGGGGGATCCATTCTGGTTATCGTTCTGCTTCAAAGCTAACAAAAAAGCATTGCAGAGCTGTAGCACTGCAGAGCTGCGGCTAAGCAGTGTAAAATTCATCCATGAAATCTACCAGCATGGCAAGAGAGGAACAGTTAGAAGCTCAGCTGTGCTGAGAAAATGTCAGGAGAAAGAAGTCAGTCCAAACAGACAAATTCAGGCAAGTATTTCCCCAAATGAGCCATGGCCCCAGACACTTCCAGAAGGTTTCCAGAGGTCTGTCAACTTCTGCAACCTGCCTGCTTGTAGCTTTGCAACCTCTGACAACAGCTTGTCCTTACTCATCTCCTCCAAGCAAAGTGTTTTTAGCCCAGGGGTAGATGTGTCAGGTTGCTGGTGACTAATGGAGCCTCACCCCAATTAAGCCAACACATGAATCTGCTGAGGGTCACCAGAGATAGCAGGAGCTCGCTGCCTCTATAAGCTAAGTGCCTGCTAGCACACATCCCTCTCACAAGGCTGCACAAAGGTGATTGCCTCCAAGTAAGGCTCCAGCTTGCAAGAAGACAAATAACCCTGATAGGAAGCAGGGGGAAGGATGAGCATTAGGCATTGTGTCAAAGAAAGGGGTCTTAGGGTGTGGGACAGGTGTTGGCCTGAAGGACAGGGAGGGAGAGTGGCTGTCAGCAAAGACCAAGGTGCAAAAAGCCAGAAGCAAGCCCTGCTGTGGCACCAAAGCTGGTTTGCTCCAGTGCCACTGCGGCTGCATCCCAGGACAGGGCACCAGGGAGCACAGCAGCTGATGGGAGCAGCCCTGCTGCAGGGAGGTGTCCCCACATCTCCTGCTCAGACATCAGAAAGCTGTGCTGATGCTGCAGCCCCTTCCCCAAAGGGGACAGGTAGGAGGTTTGGTTTCTGTTGCTTAGACATCTATTTTCAAAATGTTTTTAGGAGTTACGTTCTCTTTGGCACCTGTGTCCCTCTGTTTGGTGGAAGGTATCCAACAACTGCAAAGTCATGGAGAGAATCAAAGAGAGAAAAATTATTTAAGTCTCATTTCCTTAAGATTAAAAACCCAACAGCCCTTTTTGAGATGTTTACCCCTCACATGGAATTACAGGTTATAATTATTGTAGTTGTGTTCAGCTGACAGTGCGGAACAGCCCAAGGCTGCTCTTGGGTGGAGGCATCACTCAGCTCTTAGAGCTGAGGCCTGAGCCTCCCAGGTGCACAGAGAGGTGATGCCAGGCCCCTTCCAGGCACTGGCCTGGCCATGCGATGTCCCTGGCTGCATCTCCCTCCTCACAGCCATACACGTCTGTGTACCTCCATGTGCAGCCTTCCAGAAAGGAACGAAATGCTCTCAGAAGAGGACATTCAGACCACAGCAGGAGCGATGCCAGCACTACCCCTGGCAGCAAAACAAGGAGCCCTTCCTGCGATGGATAGAAAAGCAAGAAGGTCGATGTGGAATGAAAGAGCTTCCCAGCCCCTGGTCCCCCTGGTGGCAGATGTCCAGCCCTGGTACACTGGGTGGTTTGTTCAGTGCCCAGTGTGGAAGGAGGGAGATGAAGAGCCAGGCAGTGAGCCATGAGCAGGGTTCTCTAACTCCTCAGTGTGGGTATTTGGGTGCAGGAGAAGGAAATCTTGCACGCATGGCTGCCCAGTGCAGGACTTGCTGTGACAGCTGGATAAGCATTGTCGCACAGGAGGTTCTGACCAACATCTGCCACCAAATAGCAGCAGAAATAACCTCTCCTAATGAAAGGACCTTGCTTAGGTCCAGGGCTCCACTCTGGGTCACTCCCAAGTTGAATCCCTCTCGTATTTCACATTTAGGTGCTGTGATGAATTAATAATGGCAGAACGTTAATGGGCACACTGTTTTCTGCTGGTCCAGCCTGGCTCACATCACTCTGCTGCCTGCAGCAACCACAGCTAGCACACGGCTCCGACCCTGAAACACAACACATGGCCCCTGGAGGGTCGGTCGGTCTGTCCTGTGCCCGGTGCTTGGTTTGTGTTCTTGGCCCCGATATATACTTTCCAGGCTCCTGTGCCTGTGATGCTCTTGGCTTCTTGTCCGGCCCATGAACACAGCACAGTCGCTGATAGAAAACAGGATGGTAATTTGAAATTATTTCAATACAGTGGTTGACGACACAGCTCTTTAACCACCTCAGCTTGTCCCTAGCCTGGGTTTTCTGGCTGGCACGTGGCTGGATGGAGTCCCATCAGTGGAATGGAGGGAATGCCCCACCACATCTGAACCTCACAGCTCAGTTGGAGAGCACTGCGGTCCCCAGGTTACAGCACAGGGCAATAAACATGTGGAAGTAAAAAACTAATTCTGGGGCTGGCTCACTTATAGGCAGGGGAGAGTGTGGAGAAAGCCTTGCTGCTTCCCCACTAATTATCCTGCCCTGTTGCATTGTCTACTTGGCGCATACCCTTCCCTGAAGGCAACGAAGCATTAAACACTTCATGAATGTCAGAACAAGGAAAGTTTATGAAGAGCTGCTGGCACTATATTCACAAGCACGCAGAGGGAACAGAGCCATTTTTATTTTCCACCACACTTAGATGACTGTTACAAAGCTCTCACAGATGCCTGGCACTGGGGGATGCAGCAGCAGGAGGAGTGATCGCAGAGCATTGCTACTGGGCGGGCAGCATCTTTGCAGGCTGTGATAAACGGCCCTGGGGGTGCCACTGGGAGCAGCTCCCTGCAGAACAGGCTGGGCAAAAAGTACGTTTCTTCTCTGTATTAAAATGTTTGGGGATTGTTGGGCATAGTCTGCATTTGTATTTGCATTTACTGCATCTGTTTTGCCCTCTGCTTTCTGTTCACACACCACCTATGTGGCACTGCGTAGCAAATGAATGGGAAACCTCTTTTATGCAGTCACTCCCCTCCTCTCCTGGTGTGCTGCAATGACAGAGACTTAAGAAGCCTTTTTCAAACCACTGGGGTTTATTTTACTCAGTCTATGCAGCCTCTGGAGGAGAGGAATGTGCACCCTGGAGTCTGAAAGGGATTCTGGGGCTAACAGTGGAGCAGCCCTTCCAATCCACAGTCCTTTCAAATTGTTTAAAAACAACAGTCCTCGATAATTCAGGATCTCTTCTACCAAATCCAAACTGTCTGCATACACAGACTTTGAATAAGCAATCCTGCGGCCATAAATAATATACGGTGAGAAATAGCTGGTCATTTAGCACTCCTCCTATACAGTAACTGTTGAGTCACGGCCTGAACCACTGATGGAGCAGCTGGGGAAAGGACCCGGTCAGCCCTGGGAGCACAGGTGAAGGCAATTCAGCTGTGTGAGCGGAAGGGCTGCAGCCTGCCTGCACCTCTCTTAGACCTCATTTAAGGGCTGACTGCCACTGGGGAAGGATCTCTGGTTGGAGATCCCTCCTGTGTAGAGTTCTCCCTGTGAGCCTGGAGCTTCAGAGATGGGTGAGCACTTTACCTTTATAACACCTTTCTGTTGCACTAGTCCCTTTGTCACTGCATCTCCTATTTCACCATGGTGATCTTTCTGATTGTTACGCTTCCTCCTCCCATGTCCCACAGGAAGCATAGTTAGGATGGAACGTTCATTTGCTGACATGGCTGCACTGTTTTCCTTTCATTTCATCTCTTTTCTGTAAAGAGCCCCATTTGTGTGTCACTGAAGATGGGGTGTTATAGGGCCTATTGCTGACTAGAGGTACCACCACCATGTCTCTCATTTTTGCAGTAGTCAGTTTCTGCACCAAATGAAAATTAACCATTGGTCCCTTGGGATCATTTCCTTCATAGTTTCAGCTGCTGCCACCATCCTCCTGCTCCTCCCTACTGAAGGGCAGGTTGTGTTCGTGCTCCTGAAGGACTGGGCAGGTTGCTGGTGGATCTGCTGATCTACCTGAGGTGTGCTGAAAGTGCTGAGTGCTTCTACAGTGATGACAGTCACTGTCTTACTGCCTCTGCATCCAAGGTTAAATGGAGATAGAGGAAAAAGCAAATATTCATTTTCTAAAGCTAAAATATTAAACTGTTAGATGCTGTGGTTAAATTCAGGTGTTGCACATAGAGGCTCCTAAGGTCTAAGCTCAGTTCCATTATTAATGTGATGATAGCACGGAGGCTTGGCCAGGTTTCCTGACTGCTCTATCGATTTTTCCCAGTGGTAACAGCTGAATAGCAGCTTGGAGCACTAAGGATTTGTTTGTGAATTTGTTTGTAGATCATCTTGAGATCCGTTTTCAGCTCTAGTTTGTGGACTTAGGGAAGTTCCAGGAGTGATTTCAGAGCACGCTGTGGATCTGAGGCACCTCCTAAGAAATGGGCTTGCCCTCTGTTCCTTCACTCTGTTCTGTGCCAAGGAGTGCAGTAACAGAAAAGTAAAAGAACGGGATTTAATTCCTGATACCATTTCATATGAAGGATGCAGCTCCCAAGATTAAAGAACATAATTTTCAGTTGGTTAACCAATTATACAAGCTTGATATATGAGGTAGGTGTGCAGCAGGCACTGGCTGCCCCTCACAAAAAGTTGTGAGGGCAACCACAAACATGCTAGATATCTGCAGGCTGGGAGAAGAGAAGACAAGGGAAATTGGAGTCAGCAGTGGTTCTGTGTCCTGCAGTTTGCTATGTCCAGATTTCCTGCCCCAGCCTGGGCAGGATCTTTGATATATGAAGCATCAGGCTGAACATCCCAACTTTCTTCTCCATCAGTTGAGGTGATATAGTAATTGTATCAGGGACCCA
>PPHD01025133.1:0-11873 GCA_002909625.1 Bambusicola thoracicus
AGTGGCCCCTCCGTTTCCTTCCAGCCCAAATGTCTGTGCAACCTACTCCTGCCCCGGGAAGATTTACGGAGCAGCAGTAAGTATTTCACCAGCTCTTTATTAATAATGCGGCAATAAAAAAAAGTGCAGCCTTTCTTTCCAAGGACTCACAGAGCCCTTAATAATCCAAGGAGGGATTTGGCTCTCCCCAGTAGATAGCTCACTGGTGGGCATGCTTTACGGCCCCTTTGTTGGAGAGGGGCTGTCCCCCATCATCAAAGTGTGAACTGAGGCTCCATGATGGGCTACCCCATAAATCTCTCCTCCCTAATCCTTTCCTTTCCACCATTTGCAAACTGGAGGAGAAGGGAGGGGGACTGGAAAAGGCCACAGGTTTAACCCTTTGTGCTTTTGGGGAATCTTCTCTTTCTGAGCAGGAGGACCAAGTGCATGAAAGGAGGGCTGGCCCATGGCAGCCTTGGAGAAGCAGGTAGCTGTCTTTAGCCATTCAACCCCAATGGACAGCTTAAAGAGTTCTTTTGGAAGTTTAATAAGCCCACCACTGTATATTAGAAATAAATCTGGCTGCATTACAATCACTTCAAACTGCCTGAGCAATAAATGCAGAGCTCTGCTCTTGTTCATCCATTACATGGGTAGCCTTGCCTCACTCCTTGCTTGGGTTCTGCCTGAGATTCCAGAACTCTCAGCCCCAAATTCAGAGCCAAATCAATACTACAGAAACCACACACCTGGGGTATGGACATGGGGTGATCTAGGGCTTGGTCTGGGGCCACCTCAAGTCTGAGGCCAAATCTAAACCCCACTGGGCTCTGGGAAGGTGAGGAAACTATCTGAGTCGACCACTAAAATCTCCTTTTGCTTTGTGACTGCAGATGTACAGGGCTCAGGAAGCTGCATGGCATCCTGGCTGCTTGGTCGTGGTCTTAGAGGTGGAGGAGGACCTGGGTCAGGAGCAGGAAGAAGGACAGTTCTTCCAGCCTACAAGCATTTGGGCAAGCATGTTCTTCAAACCCACTCTGTCATGAGACAGTCTGAGTCACCCAAGGCTCACACAGAATCTGGGGGCAACCTTGGTGTGTGTTCAGCATGCCCCACCAGGCTTTCTGACCTCTCCTGGCCCTGCTACCCGAAATCTGCCCAGGGGTTCACACCTCCATGCCCAAGGGAGGGAGGAGGCAGCCCAGAGCAGGATGCTCCTGCAGCTGCACGTCTCCATCCTCCAGGCATTGCGACGGTTGAAAAATGAACTTTATATTCGTTTTATCGTGAAAGACCCTGGGCTTTTTAAGCCTAGCTTTATAAACAGTGATGAAAGGTCCTGCAACGGGCAGAGGTCTGCTTTTGAAATTGAACAAATTGTCGTTTTATGGTTCCCGTGTGGTGGGGGGGGGGCTGTAAATCTCCCAGCATTTAACGCATCTGTTCTTTTCCAACCATGCTACCAGCATCTCGGGGAGGAGAGGGAGAAATAGCTGACATTTCCTGACATGGGCTGCTCTCACGGCCCCCGGGAGCTCCTCGGAAAAGTTTTTAAAGTAATATTTATGGATGATCATCGTGAATCGGGGCCTGAAAGGTACAGAGACGGGACTGGTGTTCATTAATGTTTGGAAGCAGTGCACTGAGGATTTCCCTGTGGAGGGGCAAAAGGAATGGAGTGAAAGTGAAATAGCTTTCGAGGTAATCCAGGTCTTTTTTAGCATTATTGTTGTTGGTAAAAATCAGAACCTTATTTTGGATGAAGGGGAAAAAAAAACTGGAAGTGCATTTTTGGGATGGTTTCCCTTAAAGTGTTGTGTTGCTCTTTTTTCCCAAAAGCCCATAAGGAATTCCAGAGGAAAGGTTTCTCTTATTGGTGTATCGATACACGGCGGGCTTTGGTCTTTGTTCATGCCAATCTCCATATTAAAACAGCAATGCAACTGCTCCAGCGAATTACCTGGGCATGACTTCAGCTTGATGGTTTTCCTGAAGATAACTTCCCTATTGCCGGGAAGCATTTAGTTTCAGTTTGAATTGAAATCTGCCCTTAGAGCACTGCACTCACCATGGCGTTCACTTGGCGTTCTCCAAGGTGAACTTCCCCATGTCAGTAAATGACAGATCTTTCAAAGCAGCTTGAGAAACCCCCCCACGGTTACTCAGCATCAATCACTTGGGTTTTGAGAGCAGGAAAATGAGAGGATGGCTGTTGTGGTGGAGCACCGCTGGAATCGCATCCCGGGGTTCTGGCTTTCAGTGCACTCTCCTAAGGGCAGCAGCAGTGCCCTTCTTGGCCAGCTAAAAGCCTCCTGCAGACTTCACTGATAACATGGAGTCCCTAGAGGTGAGCCAAGGTTTGTTCTTAATGTATTTATGTAAAGTACCTTTGGAAAAGATGTATTCTAATGAGTGCATGGTGGAGATAAGGCCACGCTTTCTTTGAGCTGTTTCTTTCAGCATCGTGTCCTGAGGCTTATCTAATTGAAACCCAGATTCATTCTTAGCCAGAGAGAGGGAAAAAATTAGGATCTATTGGCAAAACAACTTACGGATTGCTCCATAGTCTGCAAGGTGTGAATCTCTTGTGGCAGGACCACCCCCTGCCTTCACAGCACTGAGCAACGGCATGGCGCAGCCCCAAAAGCACAGTGCTGCATTTGGGAACTGCTCCCACCTCAGCCCTGCTGGGCTCTGCATGCCTGGTGCAAGGTGAGGAGCTCAGCCCCACAGTGCAAAGCTCTCACCCAGGACACTGCAGCCCAGGGAGAGAGAGGGAGAGCTTTGTGCCCAATGTATGGGACTGCAGCTGCTCTACCACCCTGTCGCTTGGGCATGGGATGGGGACAGACTAGAGCAGCAGGGGTTTTTTTTGGCTTTCCAGTGACTTCATGAATGCAAGACACTGCCAATTATCTATCATTCACGGCATTTAAAATGTCAACACCTCCTTCCCAAATGGAAATGGAGTTAAAGGTCCTGCACTAGTCCATGCCCCTTGCTCCCCTCCTCCTGGAGGACCTTATGGGAAGCAGCCAAATCCTGCCCCCGTTCCTGCTGAGCAGAATTTGCAGAACGCTGGCCTTGCTGTCCCACAGCCAGGTGGGGAAGCTGCTCCATCCATATGCCCCATAGCTATTCAGCCCCACAAGAGCTGCTCCAGCTCTTCGCATCGCGCTTCCGTGGCTTCTCGCTTCCATATCCTCCAAACATCTCCCCGCTAAAAAGAAGCCTCCACCTCTCCCCCTCGCTTCCTCTTCACTGGGACTCTGCTTGGAACTTGCATAAAGCTTGCCCAAAAATAACACTGGCCGCTCTCCCAGCTGTGGGTGTTGTGACTCCTGCACAGGGAAGGCTGCGCTCTCGTTCATCTCATGGCAGATTTTGGTCAGCTCTGGCTCCCCTCCATCCTCGCTGGTACCAAATTTACAAGGTTCCTCCTTCCAGCCTTTCACTCTTCTCCTGGGCTTACCTCTACCTCGCTGAGGCCTCGTCTCTGGCAAGCCCCAGCGTTCTCTTGGCACAGCTGCCTGCAAAACGTGGCACAGACAAACCAATAAAAGCAGCCAATAAACTCCGTGACGATTCTTTCCTTTGCTGCGAGTGGCCAAGGCAGCACTGCTTCCTTTGGGCTGACATTACAATGCAACAGAGAGGATGAGACTCAGATCCTGTTCTGCTCGGTTCCTGGCCGAGGTATGGATTTTCCACCAGCATAAGAAGAGTTCTGAGGACTTTTTTAAGAAGGGAAACAATTACAGAGACAGTGGCAGTGGGTCAGCCGGGGGTCTTTGCTCTGGCACCAGCCCGTAGGGCAGCAGTGGCTCACTGAGACTTCATCCCTCTTGCAAAACCCTTTCTCCTTCTCCAAAGGGCCAGGCCTTTCAGGCTGGGAGAAACCTCCTGTCCCTGAAATGCTACTGAAGCACCATGCCAGGCTGCTCTGTCACACAGCGAGGTCCACGAGGCAGCGTGTCCACGGGCTGCAGCTGCCAAGTGACGGCGCTGAAGGAAAGCGGTCAGGAGCGAGCGTGAAACATGTAAGATGGCAGAATTCAAAAGGACAAACATTATTTGATACCTTATTTATAGGGCACCACAGGGGGAAGGTAAAGGTTTCAGAAAAGAAAGAAGCACTTTAATTTTACCTGGAGATTTTCCAACAATAAAATCTAATCCATCATTCTCTCTGTGTGACTGCTCTTAATGAAAATTTAGAGGCTGTGACTGAAATTTAGAATTCACAGGGGATACTATTAGGAAGATGTCTAGCAGCTATGCAAAACCTGTTATATCATAGCCCCTGCCAAGGGCCGGGGGAAGAGTGGGGTGTGAAGCGGACAGCTCAGGGTTGGATGCCGAGTCCTCCCAGAGGCTCATCCCAGGGCTCTGCTCATGGGGTGCCAAGGCTGCTGGTGTGGGTTTCCCATTTACCACCTGCGCCGAGGCCCTCCAGGTTTGTCTCCCGCCCTTCAGACTCATTGTTTGTTATTTAAGATGTGCACTGTCCGGGAATCAGGAGGATGGCGAGGAGCCCGCGGGGCAGGCAGGCCATCTGTAATCGTTACCAATCCTCTGCACTTTACTTTTAATCAGAGCAGATCAGGAGGCTGTTTCCAATACTTTTTAATGGGCCGAAAGGAGCTTCGATTATAAAGACAGTAACGGTGAATTATTTTAGGGCCTGGATGTACATCATGAATCAGTTTAATACCGAAGTCACTGCCAATTACTCAACGGATTCAAAATGAGATTCCATCACAAAATGTTAAATCACAGGGTAAATCTGTCCTAGGAAGGGCTTTAGTAATCAAAAGACTCTCAAAGCAGAAAAACCTTTTCTAAAAGCAGGGTAGGGGGGGAAAAGGGGTTACAGCTTAAGCCAGACATTATATAGTAATGCCAGATGTTAAACAGTTGACTTAAGTTATTGGCAGCTATCAAATGCAAGATGCTAATACTACTGGTTGCAGAGCTATGCCACCAAGTTTGTAATCTGCGGAATGGGCTTAAATATTCCTTTAATTTTCTGCCTATGGATAACAGGCAATTTGGATTAGCTTCCGCAGAATAATAGCCTCCTAATTCTAAACAGATGAGTCTAAGCCTTCTGCAACATCAAAAAACCAAGGCCATGCTTAATATGTAACCTCTAACGGTATATGTTTTTAAACTATATGAGTCTCCTGGACCTGTGTAATTAAGCACAATTGCCTGAAACCACTCTGCTTATGTCGCAGATGGGAGAAGGCACTGAGATTGTCCCCTGCTCCCGAATGCAGAACCAAGCAAACAAACTGTTCACAATTTGGCACTCAGGGGGCAAAGCACGTCTTCTGTACCCGAAATTAAAGCACACTGCCATGGATCCCTGTGGCTGGCACGGCTTCCTGCCCATCCCTCACCACGTCACCCATTGTGCTGCTGTTTGCTAGCAGGACATGGGGCCAAGACCAGCACCAATTCACCCATACAGCAGCAGGGGTCCTGCAGCCCTCACCATGGCATCCCTTGTGTCTGTGGCTAAAGGACTGCATAGCAGCCACCTCCAGTGGAGACAGCCTTGTGCCTGTGCAGCTCGGGCTCATGTCTGTATCCTACATTCTGTTCTCACACCGTGCTGGGCCCTGAGATGCATCAGGAATAAATGGGGCTGTTGCAGCTGGACCTGTTCTCCAGCTGTGTGCTCATTAATGTGCACTGCACAAGCCGCAAAATACCCAGTATGGCTGCCAGCCTACACATCATCTGAGCTTTTGTTTTGTTAAGATTTCTTATTCATAAGCAACCTTATTAATTTACTCACCTATTTTATTTATTTATTATGCGTATTTAATTTACTTTTTCCTTCCCTTGATTGAAAGCTGCAAGCACTTGTGCACTGGCCGTGTTCCTGCTGCTGCAGTCCAGGAAGGTCCTTTCTCAGGACTGGGAGATGGATGAGATGGCGGCGAGGAAAGGGTCAAAACATCCTCCTGGCTGCGAGGAACGAGGAATGTTGGCAGAGGAAGCCTTGCCACAGGAATAAGAGGTTGTCCTGGCTGTTCGGATTACTCCACATGGGGTGAGTAAAACTGTCGGTCAGGCTGAAGCGTCTGATGCACAAAGGGGAATAAAAACTCATTAAAGGTCTAAAAGGAAACCCTATTAAAATACCAAAAGTAAGATGGAGGACACTCGATCACCCCAGCGCTAGAGAAGTGTCGGGGTTTGAATGAACCTGAATTTTTTTTTCCCTGAGAGCAGAGGAAATGTGTTTTGTAGAAAGCCAGGTGGGATGAGGGGCAGGTAGAGTGTCAAAGAGCACTGATAATATTTCAGGGTCTCGCTAGGAGCCTGAAATGCGAAAGGGATTTACTCGGCTTTCTGCAGGGAGGAGAGTGCTAGCAGATTTTTGAAGGCATTCCAACGCGGTTCATATTCATCTGTTTCTTAAATCGCGAGCCGCTGACTGCCGCCATGCCGCAGCAGGGAGCATCTCCTCTGCTGTCTCCCACCCCGGTATGGGCTGGCTCACAGCCGTCAGAGTCAGCGTGGGAGCATCCTTGCCATGCTCCTGTCCCGGTGTCCCCCTGAAAAGCCAACAGACTGGATTTACAGGGCCTGAACCTGAGAGAGGTCTCTCTCACAGCATCTCGTTTCTCCTTTATTTGGTCTCGTGGAAAGAAAAGAAATTAGGAGAGGAAAGAGCTAAATGAAACGTTTTCCTGTGGCACAGGAGTTGGAGCTAGATGATCTTTAAGGTCCCTTTACACCTAAGCCATCCTTATGAGTCTTTGATTCTGTAAGCATTACAAAGTCTCATCATCCTGTGAGTGCTGGAAGCAAGGGCGCTCTGTGTCCAATGGGCTCATGCCTCATGGCTGATGGATTTGTAAACTAAGTTGTACTAGGGCTGTCCCACTTTGTAGGCACCAGAGCAGCCTGATGAACACCTCACTCATAGCAAATCCTCAGCGGCCACCCCCAGATCCACTTCTCAGCTTCAGCTTGTTTCTCCTGCATGGAGTCTCTGGTGGTTCATGAATGCTACTGAGGATGGGGAGACCTTGTCCCATCTCTTCCTGGAGCTGAAGTTTTTGGATGATGGCTGTTCAGGAAAGACACACACAGAGGGTTCCTCTCTCACACACACGTCTCTTATCACCACACTTTTAGGAACTTGTTGCTTTGGGGTCTCCTACCTCCTGCCCACTTGGTTGAAGTTGCCATCAGAGTTCAGTAATGGCTGCACTCCTACATCGGCTGTCACCACGTAAATCTCATCTCCTCACAAAACCAAGTCTCAAGGAAAATCTTTTTCTGATTCCAACGGAGGCACAGAGCTGCTAACATATTTTTTCCTTGCTCTGCTACTGTTCCTTCCCTCCTTCACAGTGAGACCCTGGCTTTTGGAGAAGAAGGACAGTTTCCTCCCATCTCAATGACTTCTGGGCCCCTCATTGACTCACACACACGTTATAACCACGTAAACCATGTTTCTGTATGAAACCTGAGCAGAGCTGCTTGCAGAGAGCGGACAACACTTCATCAGCTCATTGCAGCGCACTAGGAAGCACTTCAAAGACTAAAGTCACCATGGAAAGCTTGCCTGTAACAGAGGCAACAACTCTGCGGAGACGCCAAAGGGAGCTAGAAATAAGCACAAGTCTTTTCCCAGCAGCTCGGTTAGGAGAATCTCTTTTGCAGTTCCAGCACCAAGCAAACTTTTCTGGGCCAAACAAGTACAGGCCGAGTCAGAGTGCCTGGACAGCTCTGTGGCACCTTGCTCGGGCTCAGCAGACTGGTGGATTAGCACCTGTCCACGTGGAATTGTAGATTTAAATCCTCTAAGCCTTTTCCAGCCAATTGATCTATCCCAAGCCTTTCATCGGACACAAATGGGCCTTTGACTTTCAACAGAATGAAGCAGTGGTAAATATATATGGGACGTGAATATTATTTTTTTTCTGAACGGACATTTTAATGGTCTGTTTGCTCTGCAGCTCTGCTGTTGCGGTCAGAGAGAAATTGCACTTCTGCTTTGGGAGCTGCTGGTAGAAACCCATTCCTCTGGAACCTGCAGTTCATTCAACAGAGCTGAAGTCTTCTGCATCCTCATTGAATGCCCCAACTTGCTCCAGACTGCTCTTTGTCCACTTTACCACTGCACAACTGTCGTGGTTGTATGATTTTTGTTATCGGTATTGCACACAGTTGACAACGACATTGCACGTTCATTTTTAATGTTTCACCTCCTGGCCTGCAGCTAATTACTGTCTTATTTTGAGGCTATCGGATATCCCCAAATAGACCCTTGTCTTCCTTTTTCCCATTCCAGTCACCTGACAAACACAAGCCCCAGCAAACGGCAGAACAAGGTTCCTAACACTGACCCACAGGATGAAGACTACGAAAAAGGAGCTTGTGGTGTCAGACCATGAGCTTTGCTGGGTCTGGGCATGAAACCTGGCATGGTAGAGGAGACTGAGCTCAGGTCATATGAAATTGAACCAGCATACTTTACATCCACACCACTAAAAATAAGCCGCCGACGCCGACTCTTCATCTGGAAGGAGGGGAAACACCAGCTTTGTTGTGTCTTGGCTGAAATGCAGCACTGACTCCTGACCATATTTGGCCATCAGATCATCTCACAAGGCTTCTGCATGAGAGTAGAGTTCTCAAGAAACGACTCTGGCCAAACGCCAGTTCTGCCTTTATTATTTCTCCCTGCTATCTCAATACTTCATTTCATCACCTCAATTGCTGCGTTGAGTTACTCCGGGCCGTTAAAACGCTGTCATGCTGCAGGGGCAACCGTGTGAAGGAAATGATGTCTTCACAGAAGGTGCTCCACGCAGCTGAAATCAGGCCACCTATTTAGGTGTCAAGTTTAAGTTTCTCACTGTAAGCACGGAAACCTGAAACATTTTGCCCAAACGTGTTGAAAGCTACGAAGACGTTAAAGATTATCCGCGGGATAAATATTCATTCGCAGGAAGGGATTTTTTTTAACGCATGAATATTTCAGGCAGCACGTAGCAAAAGGCCTGTGCAGCCAATTGCACAAAAAGGTGATGGCATTCCAAGTGTTGTTTCAGTAGTTTTTTATTATTACCAATACCAGAAATGTATTCACATCACATTTTTATGACTTAGTGGCAGTTTGTGCTTGAACTAAAACACTTGCTAGATAATCCTCGAACTGTGAAGTAACTACTAGCAATGAAAGATGCCCATTCCTTGAGTGTTAGTCTTCAAATGCTTTCCTACCAGCTCCTGTAACACCTTCACCTTGCTGATAAGTTTTAACCAAAATTACTGCATTACACTTGTCCTGAAAACCAGAAAAGCATCCTTATTTTACTCATCATTCCCCTGTCTACTCCTTCCCACAGAAGAGGCGACTGTTTTGCCAACAGCTTATTAATACATTACAGCTTTACATCTTCAGCTTTCCATTTTTCAGAATTTCCATATTTGGGGTATTTTTGGTCCAGACGGGTGAAGCATGCCTGAGCCTCAGCGTGGAGCTCTGCTACCATCTAGCGTTACTAGGAAATCCTGAACATCTGCTGGATGTGGGCTTTCCTCGCTGATCGCCTGATGGGTTTGCGGTAGGAAAAGCCTGTTGTGATCGGTCTGGTGATTAGGGACAACAAAATGCAGCAAAACCCTTTTCTCCATGAGCAGCTGCCATCTGGGTGATGGCCACAGCGGCTGGGCCTGGCCGCAATGGAAGCGTTTAGGGTCACACTGCTGGGATTGCATTCAGATCGTCACCTGTGATGTCTCAGAACTGCTTGCCATTTTTGCTCAGAGTTGCAGTTCTGCTTATAACTTCCAGATGTGCTGCTTATCTGTGCTGCAATAAGAGCAATATCCTTGAATATTTGCCATTTTGCCTAATTAAGGAGCTTGCTCGAAGTTATAGTTCTGCTTATAGCTTCCAGGTGTATTGCTTATATATGATAAATATCCTTCCTGGCCACAAGGCTTCTATAATAAGAGCAACATCCTTGAAATAGCAGTGTGAATCCAAAACAGTAACCGAGCAGTGGAAACGAGGTGGAAAAGGTGTCCTCAGAAAACCTGTGCTCAAATGTGGTCACAGTGAGTGGGGGAAGCTGTCCCCAAAGGACCACCGAGACCTCCCCATCCCCTCCTGCAGCACACCAAGAGAACCAGCAGGAGCACACCCTGCTCTGATGCCGATTTCCCTTCCTTTATGCAAAAGATGAAGGATTTCAGATTGGATCATAGGAAACGTGTTCTCTGAACGAGCAGCTGGGCGCTGGCACTGCTGCCCAGGGAAGGGTGGGAGTCACCGTCCCTGGAGGTGTTAGGAACAGTGGAGGTGTTGCACTGAGGGATGTGGTCAGCGGGCATGACGGGTTGAACGTGGGGATCTCACACATCTTGTCAACCTCAATGATTCCATCATTCATCTACACGAGCAGGAGGAGCCCTAAGCCCAGTAGGCTTGAAACCACACCCCCCGCCCTGCCCTCACCAAAGATGGCGGCCCCCAGCGACCCTGCAGCCCGCTGCCAGGGCGGAAGTAGCGCAAGTAGCGTCACCTCCCGAACCCCTTCCGGGGGGCGTCGCTTCGGAAGTGATTGTTCGTTCAAAGAGTGGCGGGCTGGGGCGGCGGGCAGGAGAAGTCTGTACGCTGGGGGTGACCTGGGGGTCCTTGGGCCTCGTGGGGAGCGGGCGAGAATCGGGGCGGTGAGTTGCAGCGGGATGATGGGGCGGGGGGGTCCGTTTGGGAGCGCAGCGTACAGCTGGGGGGCGGCGATCTGTGGGGGGTCGGGAGCGTTCGTGAGGGGCGGGAGCGCGCGGGGAGACGCAGCTGCGGTGCGTTCGGCCTACAGCCTGCGCGGGGCTGAGAGGGAAAATAGCTGCGGTTAAATATGGTGGGCCCAGCAGAGGAATGCCAGCTCTCACCCTTTAAATTTTTCTCCCCCTCTCTCTTTTTCAATTCTCTTCCCACCTCTTTGTGTTTTTTAGCGTTTTCTTAAATCTGGATGGAAAACGCAATGTTGTTTGAGCTTCTGATTCCAGTAATGTGTTGAACGTTGCTATCCATAGTGTGATGTACCCACAGCTTGGGCTTGGAGGAGGCCTTTTCTACCTTTCCTGCTTTTTCTGAGCTGTTTTCTGGTAAACTGGGCCTTTCCTTTGGAGCTCGGTGGCTATGGGGCCCTCTGAGGAACAGAGAGAGCGAGATGTGATCCTGATCAGCGACGACGAAGATGACAGCACGCTTGGGAATTCAGTTCTCATAGTAGACCCCTTGGGTGAGTGCTGTGCTCTCTTCAGCTCTGAGGTTCTGCAAATAAACTTCTGAAACGAACTGAAGTGAAATATTAGATATGGCACCTTTGAAATGTGGCTTTGGGCTGCGAGGAAATCCAAAGAGTTGAGAAATAAATAAAAGTCAAAGGAACTGCCGTTGTCTCATAACGTTTATTTGCCATCACTGATTGTTTTAAAGAGTAATACTATGTAGCTTTAAAATATCAGTAACTTCTCTGAGCCATTTTCAGTGGCGACCAGATCCTTTTTATTGTTACCTGTCTTTTGACTGTGTAGGAATCTTTTGTTCCAAGCCAATATACCTTCCTTATTTGCATCAGATGAAATTATAAGAGAGCTTGTGCCTTAAAGTGTTTTAAAGAATACGTGTCAATATCTGGTTGATTTTGTAATGAGGTTGTAGGCTTTTCATACTGAGTCAGACTGTTTTCTCTTCTATACAGCAAAGACTGGCCTGGAAGAGAAGAAATGTGAAGAGATTGTGGATGAGGAGTGTGAACTAATGGTTACTTTCTGTAAACAAGCCAATGTGATGCCCCATGCAAGATATGACTGTACAATACATTCATTTGAGTACGTTCAATGATGTG
>PPHD01025134.1:0-11872 GCA_002909625.1 Bambusicola thoracicus
ACTTTTCTACTGTTCTCTTTCTCTCTCCCTTTTCATCATTCTTGATTCAGTTAAGAATGAAGAGGAAATATATAAATATGATATACAAAATTAGATTTTAAGAGTTTTTTTTTTGTGTGTGTGATCATTTGCAATGATCTTATTTGTCTCTGTACAACATGGTTTTACACGATGATAATTTGTAGCGAAATGAGTAGATCTACATAGGTACGAAACTGGGGTGAGATAGTAGAATCACATGCTATGATTTTCCAGTTTCTTATAAGATAGCATAGAAAAAGTCATGCAGTTTCTACATAGTGACCTTGTTTCTGTATTTTTGTGAGAAATTCTGTTTAATAACTCTATATTTTTAATTTTGTAATTAAATTCTTTCAAAGCCCCTAAGCCTTTTATATGCTGATGGAATTTAGAAAAAGAAAACAAAAATAACAAATTACAAAAAGAACCTTTTCTACCTAAAAAAATACTCATGAAAATGCAGATTTCTTGTTGGTACTTTTTTCTACTTCTTAGATGGCAGAAAAGCAGATGAGAAGATAATCCCCTTCTTAGGGTGCAAGTTATTTAGTGCAAAATATAGTCTACTGGGTACTGGAGTGTTCATAGTATAAGCAACCCTTGTCATGACTTTTCTATTGCTGTAGGTTTCTAATGATCCAAGGCACTTCAATAATTAGTCTACAGGGAGCCGTAATAGAGTAGGACAACTCTTAATTAACTTAATCCCCAGTACATGAGTTGACCATGAGACATCAAACCACATTTTAGCTCAAAGGGGATGTGAACTCATAGGAAATCTCATTTTTTAACTACTGTGGTGCTGCATTCTATGTTTCTATCTAGCACAGTGTGTTCTGTAGCTAAACACATTATGCTGTACTGGTATCCTAAAGCCTTTATTTTTGGTACAATGTCTAATAACTGAAGATGGCAGTTTCAGCATAATTGTATTAGTATACAAAAATTATCATGGAGTGAAATTCTTATCCATTAAAATAGATAATTAAGAAGTGATTCTACTTAGTTTTTCTTATATCTCTGTTGTACTTTATTGATACTAAAATAAAAATTGGATCTTTTAAAAATATATGGGAGATACTGATACTATGTTTAATTACAGCTTTCACAGCATTTTTTTTTTTAATTAGAAATATTCTATATTCATATGATTTGGTACTGAGGGAATGATTCCAGTATATGAATATGCTACAAACATGTCTTATGTTTATAAAATTTTGTTTTGTACTTTATATTATGTTGCTTCTTACTAGGAATTGTGATAAGTATTAATAACAGCAACAACAACAACAAAGAAAAAAACTTTTGGAAGAGAAGTGGCCAGTAGCCTTCCCATTCTCTCTCTCTCTCTTTTTTTTTTAATTAGTATTCACATCTCCAGTAATATTTTTGACAAAGTGAGTGTTGCTGTAGGAGTATTTTATTGGAGTACCTAAGGCTATATGAAAACAGTGATCATCACAACACTGCATGGAGTGCCACTGTGTTTAGGCTAACACAGCAGAAAGAATATCTGTATAATCACAAACAGCCCATATGAAGGAAGTAACTATACTGTAAGGTACACATTTTTCTGAATGGACATTTTTAACAATAGAACGTATTAGACTTATCTTTCTTTTTACTGTTTACAGTGGGTTCTTTTGGCACCAGTGTTATAAACATTTGCTACAAGTTTCCAACCAAGCAAATGAGGGATGTTTTTAAACAAAATAAATCTATAGATAAATCACTAGGAAAAGTGTCTTAATACAAGTTGAGTTCTGGGTACTGAGTTCTTGTTCAGCTCTTGAGAGAGGAAGAATAAAACTCATTTTGCTTACTTCTCTTTACTCCTACCCCATTGTCTATTCTAGTTGTGGAATGTTTTTAAGAACAAACCATTTCTTTAAACTCTTTTTATTTCAGTAGTGTTCCATGCATTCAAAAACATTGCATTTTAAAATGAATTCAATTTCTTAATTCTCTTAAAAAAAAGAAAAGGAAAAAAAGGAAAATTAAATCTCAGTATAGTCGGGTTAATTTTCAAGACTATAAAACTTTCATTAAAATGAGTTTCAATTAGTCTCTATCCTCTGCCATATACTAGAGGAAGGCATAACTTCTTCCTAATTAGAAAAGGAGAAAAAAAAAAAAAAAAGTAGACATGACAATTGTAAAACATCTGCAAACATGACTGTTAAGGTCTCTTTTGTCCAAAATATTTCAGTGTCATAAATAGCTATGTCATTCTGTCATCTCTTATTATTGGTGCCATTAAAATATCGGCTCTGGATGAATGCATAAGTTGAGAACAAAAAAACATGGAAAAAAAGAAGTGAATCAGGGCAGAAAATTTTACACTATTTATGTTATCCATAGTCTACCAAGAATTTTGATTAGTTGACTGCTCATAGTTAATGGTTTTTATGCTTGGAGGCTTTAACAATTAAATATCAGTTCTTTTGCACTATAATTCAAACCATATATCTATACTTTGAAAATAAGGGGAAAAAATATTCTGTTATAATTGGCATTGATAATATTATTAATACATTTCAACCAGAAGAAGAAAAGCTGCAATTAAATCTCAGCAGTCTATAGACTGACCTGGAGGATTTCTCTTCACACTAGATGTAGCAGTTAAGAAGTGGCAGTTTGCATTACTGTTCCAAGAGGCATTCAGGCATCAGAACATACAAGGCTTGGCAGGCCTGAATTATCAACTAAGAAATCTGTTTCGTGCATTAAAATAGAGACGTGTGAATGAAGAATTGCAATATACAGGTAGATAAGTATAAATAGAAAAAAAAATATTCAATTTCTCTGACACAACAAGCAAGACTTTATTTCTGTGCTATTCTCTATTGATAGTACTGTCTAATATGGGGTGAAAAAACACTGAGTAAATTGACTTAAAATTATCTGTAAGCCAGATAATAAAAGAAGAAACAAAGCGTGAAAACCAATATATTTCTGATTAAAGAGGTTTTTTTTGCTATACCTAAAGTAGGTAAATCATTGTGATTTTATGCATATTCTTCAGATAAAATCAATAATGCATGACCACATTTGTATTGACATGAACATACTGATAATTATTATCAAATCTTTACCGTATGAAATAAAAGTAGTATGGCCTTATTCATTTATCTGCTTACGAAAACTAATTATTTTTTACTAATTTCTGTGCTTAGCAGCACACATACTAAACTAAATGCCATCAGCAATCACCTGCCATATGCTATTCATTTACTTAATGTAATCTTTTATTTGTTCTACAATTGAAGATTAATGTACATGTATAGCTGGTAGTGGAGTTATGTAATGTCTCTATTTTATTCCCTCAAATATGATGTTTGTCTTTATTCTGGAAGAACAATTATAAATATTTCTGCAACCAAAAATGTCACTTGATGCATTCTATGACATTTCTGCAAAAGTCATGAGTACTTTTCTACAGTTTCTGCAATTCAGCAGCAATCCAGCAATTCATCCTTATCTAGTTGAGGTGTATCTCTGTGTTTTATTACTAGCAATAAGACATAGATTGCTTTTATTTTTGTTAGAACTGTAGAAGTAATAAAATTATAGGAAAATGAAGATGGATTGTCTTCTCTTGCTCAGTCAATAAAGTGATTTAATTAAAAAGTCTTAGCAAAATTCTCTCTCAGCCTTTTCAGATGTGAACACCTATACTGTACCTGTTATACATAGTTGAGTGAAATATGCTGGTGGTGATAATTTAGCTGCATACAAAGGAATCTGAAACTAAAAGTGATTCAAGGTGATAAGAAACATTTTTACCTATTAAGTTCATTAACTTAGATCACAAAGTAATCTGTTTTGATAATGAAGAAAGTCTGTGCACTTTGGATTGAGATCAAGATGTGTAAATTGTGGAATAATGGCCTTATTTTGAAAAAAAAAATCAGTACACCAACAAGTTAAATTATTAGCACATTGTTATGTCAACTTTTTAGAATATAAACTGATTTTAAAATAGAAAGAATTTCCAGGAATTCAAATGTCCTGTCTGTAATACATGATTACCATATTCCTACAGCATTTATGGTAATTTATAAATTCAGAGATCTCAGGTCAGTTTTCTGGCCCACTTTGCTCCATTATTATACAGATAGCAGATTAATTTTACTCTTTTTAAAGTGGAATCTTTAGTGGGGAATGACATCTCTTCATCTCTTCATCTCCAAATACACTTGACAACCTTTCTTCAGTTTATAGCATTAATAATCTGAATAAAATCACACGTATATTATCATCTAGGTTATCCCAATAACTAAAGAAAAATGGCTTGATCTCAATATATAAAAGAAACCTTTTTTTATTTTGTTTTCCTGGTTACTTTTTCCACAAAAAAACCTTTTTCTGAAATTTAGTTTATGTTCTTTAAACTGAGTGCACTGTGAAGAAATATATTTAAATAGTTATTTATTGAGGAAAGAAGTACTGAGAAGTTTCCTTTTCCTTTTCCTTTTCCTTTTCCTTTTCCCTTTCCTTTTCCTTTTCCTTTTCCTAAAATATAATTTTTAATTTTTAAACACTTTCCATGACATGACTGCTATTACCCTAACAGTATTTTTTTTCTTGTTTCCTTTTTCCTCCCTCTTTCCTCCTCTCTCTTGCATCTTTCCTTTTTTCTCTCTTCTTTCTCTCTCCCTTTCTCTTACTCTTTTTCTTTTTCTTCCCCTTCCTATTCCTCTTCCCCATCACTTTCTCTTTTTGTCTATAATTTATCCATAATTGGTACATTTGTCAACTAAACTATTTAGGATAGTTTGGAATCCAAAGGAAGCAATCTATACTTAGGGTAGTACTCACTCTGTGCCAACAAATGCATTATTAAGTCTGCACCGTCTGACAAAGCACCACCCTGGTAATAGAGATAGCAAAGCAAAGTATGTTTTTGCTCTTGAGCTATCACAGTCTGCAAACATAATATTCAGGTGGTTTTAGACCAGCAGATTTGTGACAGCTTCCTAAACTTCTTTAAGCAGCTTATGATAATCATAGAATCATAGAATTACTCAGGTTGGAAAGGACCTCAAAGATCATCAAGTCCAACCACAATATTCTATGTTGTAAACACAAGCGGATATATATCCTATTCAGAATAAATTTAGGATGTCCATACATATGGAAAAATAATTAAAAACAAAATAAAAAGCAAAGAGTACTCACCACTTCAACCATCGCAAATATACGTGGGTGTGATTTAGTACCTCTGAAATTCTTCAGTGTAGAGTTCTGCATTGCCTGTTCAAAGGGAATTCAGTAACCAGAACTCTATAAATCACAAAACAATAGAATAATAGACCTACAAGCTAACTTTTAGGAGCCTCAGTATGTGTCAGTCTGATTCTGCACTTAGACAAGGGAGAAGAAGTCCCAGTGGAGTGAAAGAAATTAGTCTTAAAAGCAAACTCAAATCACCAAGCATGTGGATGGCTGCAAGTCTTGTAGACAAGTCTGATCACAGCCTTCAATTGGTCTTTGTCTCTATGCTTCAAGATTTTTTCTTGTTTTATTTCTGAAACTTTCTGTTTCATTCTTTCATCCTTTTTTTTTTTTTTTTTTTTTTTAATTTAACACAATAAGAACATTTTACCTAAGAAAAATGTTTTTCTGCTCTCGTGTTTTGTGGGAGGAAATTGAGAAGGGGAAGAGACAGAAAGGAAATCTGAAAATCCAATGGGAGAACAAGTGCATTCTTGTGTGTCTGTATACACACACAGTAGATAAACTCTGAATATTTTCATTACTGGGGAAGAGACTCAAAAATATTGACAAAAGCAGCATCTTGATCAAAGTCGCTGTTTAGTGCATTGATTTTCACAAGTATTGAGCCTCAGTATGTCTTCTAAATTCACTGGGAACTGATAGTCATCAAATTATTTGTGAATGATTCATATGTATATATGCAGAAGAAAATAATGTTTTTATGCATAAATACATTGTTTGCACTTGAAGTTTCTATTGAAATCAGTGAACAGATCTATTAGGATTTGTCTGTGTATATATGGCCTGAACTGCTAATTTAACTGACTTCTTTTTATCAAAGCATTGTCCTCCAAGTTTAAGAAAGTATTACATTTATATATTTATTGCTTATAGCAAGAATATTTATTTCTGTGTACTATTACTGGAGTTTCTGTGAGTTCAGTTGTTCGTCCTGTCCAGACATTATCTATTCTGATACTTAAAAATGCAGAAGTATTTCACCTTTTCTTGCTGCTGCTTTATTATTTTTACATGACAGTGCTTGCAGGGATTATTCTAATACAATTTGTCACTTTCTATTGCTAGTCTAGCATATTTTAAGCAAGTTTCTAAAAATCTCTATTAAAAGGAAAAATATATATTTCTACTGGGCAGCAAAACAGTAACATCTGTATGGACCTTGTCATGTAAGACATCTGGGTTCAGATCAGGGTGCCAAATTAGGCATCTAAAAACTGCATATGCTAATTCTTTAAGAAATCATGAAGGATGATGTTTTGTAGTTAATTATGTGTTTCTCCTTAAATTTTCACCATTGGTGAAATGCAATTTCTTTTTTAGAAAAATGGTGTCAGTACTGTGCCAGACCATTTAGTTCTGTATCTTAAGTCATGGATGTCAAGACATTTAAGAGGTAGTGGGATGCCAGAGGAAGATACATGACGAAACACCTTCTTTTCCCCTCCAGCCTTGCATCTTCCAGTGGCACCATAAATCACTGTCACTGTCAGAATACTACAGTGAAATACTGCAGTATTTCCCAAGCTACTGTAAAACACCACCTGGTATTTTGCGTAAGCTCTATGGTAAATCATGGTAACACAGCCATGTTATTTTACAGTAACACCATAAATAACAGGTGTCTTGACCATAAATTGAAATAACCAGCAACAGCCTTATCAACAATAGTAACTCTGAGGCTAAAAAAATCTTCCTCTTTAACTGTAAAAATGTTCTTGATATACTGTGTTTTTTTGTTTGTTTGTTCATCTTCTCTTTGAAAACGAGCTCTGAATAAATATTCAGAAATGTTTAAGTACTTGACAACCTTTGTGGTCAAGTCTCACTATATTTTGTGATTCAAAGATGAATGTATGTAGTGGCATTTTCCCTTACCAGTCTTATATTATTCGAGTCTAGCAATAGAAAAGTAGCATCCAACCATGAAGTTTGATCACAAGAGAAAAATATGTGTATTTCTCAGCGTTTGGCTACAATTTATTCCTGGAGCAACTAAGAGAATTTCAGGGAGACAATGAAGAGACAGAAAACAGATGGTCCTGGGCAGATGATTTCTTTTCTGCATGTTTCATTATGTACTTCCTAGAGCACTAGTAATTGTTTGCAGTATCTTTATGTTCTTGTCTAGATTTCCAGTGGTGGAAAAATCATCAATTTTACACTAGATAAAGTAGCCAGGGCATATGACATTTTCATGTTTTAATTTTCCTGAATTTTTCTGAATGGACAGAAAGCTGCTAAGGGAATTATTAGAGCAATACCTGACACTTTTTTACTGTCATTCTATTCAGTATCCCTTAAATACATTTTAAAACTACTAAAAATTCAAGACTATACTAACATTAGCATATCACTCTCTGCTTTATCTGTTCTGCCATTATGCATTTTATTTTTGGTTAGCCTTTGCTTTGTCATTAGCCTTTCCAGAAAGAGTTAAAAAAAGTAAAAGTACAAGGCTTTCAATTACTTAGTGCTTCAGTTTACATATAGGGAGATTTTTTTCCTCATATTGACTTTAAACATATACATATGTTCTTTCTGAGAATTTTTTTTTTTTTTTTTTTTTTCAGATTTAGCAAAGCCTTGCCAGGAGACATTTAATGCTGTCATCGATATTCACTCTACTGTCAGGAATATTACATTGAGAAGAAAGACCTGGCACACAGACTTTTCCTTGAAGCTTTGATAGTACGTTGGCTGCAGCTTAGCAGTGTAAAAATAGTGTTGCACTGCAAGCAAAAACAGGGAATTTTCCTCTTGTCAATTTAGAAAAGTAATGAGGAAAAAAAATGGTCTTTAGACCACAAAGGCTTTAAAAAAAGATTAGTATTTGTTTGAAATATGTATATATAGAGAGAGAAGTTCTTTGAGGGTGACATTGCTAGAACAGGGTGCTCAGAGAGGTAGCAGTTTTTCTGTCCTTGGAGATATTCAAAAGTTGACATTTTCCTGATTAGCCTTCTCTAACAGACCTTGCTTTGTGCACAGAGGTTGTCAGATGACCTAGGTTCATTTCCACCTCTGCCATTTTGGTGATTCTTCTGTGACAGAAGATGATGCTTGAGACATTTTGTATGACAATTTTAACAGATTACTTATGTTGATTTTCTGTACTTGCGGATTGCAGGTAAGCAGAAAGAAGTGTATCTTGATTTAAAGGCAAGAGGGTAGAAACATTTCCTTTAACAATTTGACACATTTTCTTGACAATTTTAAAGACAAGACTCTGAGATACCAGCTGAGATGAAAAATAGGCTGGCTGTATCACCTACCTAACAACTCAAAAAGAGTTGAACGTCTTATGTACTACAGGCTGAAAGTCATAGAGACCAGATCAATCAAAGAAGATTAGTAACCCCCTTGAGTCATTTTTCCTTGACCTACTAGCTAGCTTCAACTATGTCCGGGGATCCACACACACCATTCCCCACTGCCTCCATCACATTCAGATCTCTATTAGGTACTGGTACTTTTCTCCCCAACAATTACTCTTGGGGTATCTGTCAGATTTCTCAACACAGTGGTGATGTTTCCTCAGAATATGTAAAGCACAGACTAGATGTGATGTCTGTTGACTAGGAAGATTCTTCTTTCTGTGCTGTACTGGTCTCAAGCCATATATGCTTTATTTTTATTTGCAGACTCATTTATACCTCTTAATACACTGATATCAACTCGTTTTATGTACTGAAACTAAGCAATCTTTAGTGTTTTCGTTTTATTTTTTTAGTGATTTATTTATTTAAAAATGAATTATATAGCCACTTCCTTAACTCTTTTTATTCTTAGACTTGATGTAAACTGTCTTTGCTCTACCCTGTCTATGTTAGTACTGTTGAGAATTTGAACTTTTTATGGTTTTGAAGCAGGTGATTTTTTGTAGACTTAGTACCTTCTTTAAAAGAGAAATTCTGTGAGCTGCAGCTGAAAAAAAAAGAAAAGCAAAATCTGCACTGGCCTTCTAGTGCTGGGTTTTAACTGAAGTCTCAAAGAAATGTATTGCTTCTATAGCTTTATGTTATCATGTTTTACAGTGGTGCTTTTTTTATGGTGAAAGACTTCATAACCTGAGAATAGCTGTGAGTATTTAATTCTTTTTGGCAATGAATTATATAGTTACAAAACTATTTAAGGTTAAATTAATTAAGTAATTGATTTTTATTTAAATGGAATTTATTAAAGTGTTTAGAAAGAACTACATGGCTGTAATATCACCATCATATTCAACTATAAAGAATTTCCACTATTTTTAATTTTACCAAAAACAGATTAATGGTGTGACATTTCAGATTTCATTTTTATTATCCAGAAAAAGACAGTAATATCTACTGCCTGGCATGGTTCCCTCTGTAATATACATTATTTTTATTACCACTATGCATCTTTTAACTGACCGTCCCATTTGTATGCTTTGCAAATAATTGAAAGCTTGAAGAGAAAGAACAAAAATTGTGGAAATGAGATAGTAGCATCGTGTGCTATGTTTCAACAATTTATTATCAGAACTCAAAATATATTAAGTATTAAGGTTTTAATGCAGGAAGTTGGCAATCAAGATAAAGGAGAACTGATTTTATACAACAGATCTAGTACTTTGACAAATATTAAGAAATGATTCTGCATGTTAGTACCTTCTATTTCTGTTTTAAGCTTGTTTATTATAAACTGCATTTTTTGGGAAAATTGATAACAAATAATCAAATAACATACATATAAAGCACTTTCAGTATTTTTGCATTCATTTTGCACTGTTTTTATTATCACTGCTATTTTAGAAACAAGCTCCATACAGTGCATTTGTTTTATGGTATTTCAGAACTTTTTCTCGTTGTAGACATGACCTGATCTAATGTAATGGATAAATTAAAACGCATATCTATAATGCCTTAGAAGTTTTCAATTCTGTTTTCTACAGTGGGAATGATACTAAAAATCTTTATGAAATCAGAGTTAGAAAAGTCTGCTAGGAATCTTATTCCCTCTTACAGCATATAAAGCAGGTCAAAAAGCTCTGGGCAAGTAGGGAAGAAAGGAATATTAAATTTCCTGTATTGCTTCTTCTTCTATGGTTTTTGTGGGTCATTATAGTAAACAAGAATTTAGGGCCATTTTTGTGCGGATGAGTGATGCTTATAGATTTTTCCCCTCCTGGGAGTCAAATGAACTGATTTTCTGATTCAGTTCTCACCTCTTGCCCCAGGACCTGGCTTTTATCTGCAGCAGGAGGAACAACTGATTGACAAAGGTGTCTGCAGGGTCCTAGTCCTCTTATCTAAGTAATTCAGAGCAATGCAGTTTTCCAGTAAAATAGTTGGCTATCAGGCTGACATCCTGGCCCAGACTTGGCCTATCCCTGTCCCCACAGAAGTGCCCAGCCATCCAAGGCTGTGTCTGACCCTGACTGACCTCACTAGACCTGAGACTGACACCACAGATTCAGCCCATCCCCATTCTCAGGAGTAGGCTCTTGCTGCCTGGCTAGGGTGGTGGAGCAGACAAGGTTGCTGCTGCCTCAACTCTAAAGTGACCTGTGCAGCATGAGGAACAAAGAGAAAGAACATCCATGGACATCAGCAGAGAGACAACATGGTGAGAAACAGCACCTGGATTTCTCAGGTGTGTTGAAAGCATTTGTCACAGGATCTGATGGGCATCCTGGCCTACATGTTCTACTGGACCTTTTGCTTACAAATAAGGAAATTTTTTCGATGGTGCAACGGCTAATTGCATTGTCTGTAGTGATCATGGTATAGTAAAGGTTAAGGTCATAAGGAAGAAGTGTCTAAATAAAACCTTTGAACCTTAGGAGGGGCTCATGAATTCTGAGGAGTCTGTCCTGAAGGACAAAAGAACACCAAGTAAGAGATGCAGCTTTAGACAAGGTCTTAAAACAAGTGATTGTAGATGAATGTACAAAAAAAAAAAAAAAAAAAAAAAAAAAGGAGTTGGTAAGTTGGTAAGCTATGAGTTACCTTGACTGAACACAGCACTCTTCTCTCAGCTTGAACTCAGAAAAGAGGTTGTAGGAATCTTTTTCCAAGGCTTTTTCCAATGACTGAAGCATTGCTTAAGCAAAAAGGGGCAGAATTACAGAAGCCAGACCCTGTCTGACTAATCCAATACAACTGCACTGGTTGGCAGACAACTGGGTAGATAATACCAAGGAATTGGGCTCCTGCTGAGCAAAGCAAACATGAATGAGCTTATGATGAAATGAATCAATGAATAAATGAAAAAAAAATTGTTAGTGCAAAAAAAAAAATGCCAAAATGAATCAGTAATGGAAGCTAACTTTATATTGGGCTGCAGTGTGTAGCTTCCACGTAGCTTGAGACAATTATTTATGGTACTTAACATTTATTGAGGCACATCTGAAATATTCTATCAGGACTTCAGCCCACCAATGCTAGAGATATACAAAGAAACTGAAGCAAGTCCAGTGGAGAAGTGCTATGATTGTTGAGAGTTGGAGCGCATGCTACACAGAACAGGCAGAGATCTTGGCTGTTTAACTGCCTCCTTCAATTATATAAAAGAGGGTTACAAAGAATATGAAGGCAGACTCTTCATGGAGTTGTCAACTCCTCTCCTCTCCTCTCCTCTCCTCTCC
>PPHD01025135.1:0-11872 GCA_002909625.1 Bambusicola thoracicus
ATTCTGTGATTCTGTGATTCTGTGATTCCATCTGTATTTGTCACTATAGACGAGAGAGTTACTTTTGGAGAAATAAATGCACTACTTGAAAAATTAATTTGTGAGCTCTTTATCCTTATCCAACCTCCCCTGAAGGCCTTTTGAAATGATCTTGTTCCCTAAACCCTTCTACATCTTCTTAATGCAGAAACTGTCTTAGGAGTTGGATTGTGTTTTTAATGTTCGATAAACGGGAGTGGACTCTGAAAAGCTAATACAAAGCTAGACACATTGTACTGCTCTGTGCAGTCTTCTCATAAGGGATTCTGGGGCTTTTAGCCAGTACCTACAGTCCTGTCAGCCACTGGGTCTGTCTCCTCACCAGATCAGCGCTCCCTAACTTTAGATCAGGCCCATCCTGTACCCCACATTTAAGCAAGTAGTTCTTAGCCAGTTTGAACAGAGGCTACAAGTTTTTTCTGCCATCCCCTCCTGCTCCCTCACCACGCCCCCCACCCCCCCTTTTAGGGAAGGTCAAACATTGCGTGTGATTGATGATGACAGAGATCCCTGTGAGCATAAAGTTCAAGAGTGGGGCTGTTTATTTGTATAAGAAAGTTGTTTTCTGAGTGCTTCTCTATATATCTAGCCACATGCTCAGACTGAAATACGCCAGTACAGTCACTGGTTTGTAAGAATACTTTTTTGACAGCAAAAATACTTGTAAACATCCAGGATGAGGAGGGGAAATATTCAGCGTCTTAGGACTAGATCCATTTTCATGTGATTTTTTCCTGTATCCATGGCATGGGAGGAAAAACCTGTTAAATTCTGTGTGTGAAAATGCACTGTTTCAGGTGCTCAGCACCAGAAAATAGGTGGGAGCCTGGAGGATTCTGTCCCTTGTCTTCCACAAATAAGCATTAAAGGCAAACCAAAATTCAGAGTTTTCAGTTATAGGACTCAAATTGTGTTCTCTCAGCCCAAAAACATGTTAGGGCATGGCAGTATCCCTTCTCTGGGATCCCAGAAACTCTGTTTAATGTCATCATTGGCAAGCCAAGTCATGGGTTTACATAGCTGCCTCCAAACGTCCCTCATCCTATATCCTAAAAAGGGTGGGCTTGGTTTCTCAGGAGCGAGATTTGCCAGAACTTCGCTTCTAACACCTCACACCAAATTTATTTGTTAGCCATGCATCTAATGTTTCCACTCACCTTTCATTTGCTGTCATGCCTGACGTCAGGATTTGACTTACGGACTTAGAAGCAGAGCTCTGGGGCACTGGGAAGGCAAAGCGAGACTCCCTTCAGCCCAGTTTTCCCCTGGCTGGCGACTCTCATTTCCCAAGTCTGACTTAACGGCTTAGATCTGTGTGTAAATGAAATACATATTGGATGTTAATCAAAAGAAATAAACAAAATGAGTCAAAAGAAAATCTGCCCAAAGGACTTTCAGGTGAATCTAACTGCTTGTTTTCCAAGCACCTCTGCACTTGATTTTTTTGCAGCAAAGGTTCTGGGAAAGGGGATGGTGTTTAAATTATTGTTTCCTTTAAAATGTTATCCCCATGACACATGCTTCAAATTTTATGAGAGCAGTTCCTTTGAAAATTATCTTCTTATGTTTTCTTTCTTTCACAATTTATTCTAACTGAGAATAAACTGATTTTTCATCATGACACTCTTTTCTCCAGAGAATAGCATTGTTTTTCTTTTATTATTTTCTGGTTCAGTCCATTTAGGTCATGCTCCTCCTCCACTTCCTCACCACACTAAGTAGAGTCAGGGGTTAGTTAAGGAAAGATTTGTTTGAGTCCTTCCAATTTTAAGCTCATGACTCAAAAAGAAAAAGAAAAAAGAAAAAAGAAAAAAGAAAAAAACACCCTTGATTTCTTGCTCTTAATGGGTTGATTGCCAGATCGTTTCTTTAAAATTATAGCACTTGTTTCCTGTTTTCAAAGGCTAAAACCATCCACTTAAGCACAACTAAAAAAAAACCCTCCAAACGGGTGTCTAAATTAGTTTGCATAGCTAGAGCAATAACAGCTCTATCAGACTGCAGGTGTCACAATACCCCCACACACATAGAGAAAACTTAAAAACAGGCGGCAGTCTTACTGAACCCAAAAGAATATTTTTTAGCAGAGTTCATGCTGCTTTGCTCATGAGGTCAGGCTATAGAAAAGCAGCTGACACTATGATATTGAAGGCTCCAGTGGTTTTCCTGCAGGAATAGATGGATGACCTGGTTGCTTTATATTGCTGACTTTGTCCATTAAAATGGCAAAATAAAAACTGGTTTTCCTCATGTGGGTTTCTTCTTAATGAGATTTGTTCCTTGTCATCAAACTTATTTGTATGCTTTTTTCCCTCAGTCTCTTTTTCTTAATACTTTTTGAATTTCCTGACTTCCCAGTTTTGATCGTCAGGATGCAGTTCATCCAAGGCTAAAGTGCTCTGACATGATCCATGCCAAAAATAAGGGGAAAATAGCAAGATTTATTAGATTTTATACATACACCTTATGATTTCAGTGCAGCGTTTAGCGCCTGTTCAGAAGGATCAGGATTGTTCAGGAATATTTTCAGGTAATAAAATTCAGACCTATGATCAATGCCAGGTTTCAGCTCCAGGGGCTGAGTTCTTAAGTGTTTTGCTGGAGGTTCCGCTCAGGTCAATCCCTAGAACTTAATCCAAATATTTGGAGAGAGGAATCATGTCTCATATATATTTCCAGAATAGCTTTAATACGATTTCTCTCACTTACAGATTATATTTGGTCTTTCATAATATACATATATAAGTTACATATCTGTGATTTCTATTTTTCTTTTTTTCTTTTTTTTTTCCCTCACAGGTAACTTTGTCTTCATGTCCTCAGAATTATCACGATTAGAAACATACACGTTCATCCAAAATCCCATTGTTTTCCCAGTGCTATGATCAGATCAGTCATTCAAACAGCTCATCATATAATTTAAGGATAGCTTGATCCTGCTATTTCCCCACTCTTCCTGCAGCCATATCATGTTATACATGTGTAGACTGAAGAGCTCGCTCATCAAAGACTAAGTCCCATATTTCATAATACAAAAGCCAAGAGAGAATAAAGCTCAACAAGAAAGAGTATTTTGAAAGCCTTTATATGTGATAGTAGCTTCTTCTTTGAAGAAGTTGTTTCACCTTTTTTATGGGCTGTTTATGACTGCAGAAGATATGTGAAGAAAAGTGCTGACCAGACCAGTATACTTTTCTCCTGTTCTGCCTCCTGATAAGAGAAGATACATCAGGAACAGACAGAGTGGAGATGAAGTTTTCTATAAAGTCTCATGCAGGAGTCAATTTACTGTACATTCTTGTATAAGTCATGCTCTAGGTATTACTCCCTCACTTAAAAGACTTTTTTTCTGCCCCAGACACCTCCTTTTTACTGGCTATATAAATTCCGTAATTTTAAGTGGTTTAACTTCTGAATTAGCTTAGCATTGAAATTGATACAACTGCCCAAAACAGCAGAACAAAGAAAACAGAAATATTTTTTTAGCCAGGTAAAAGGAAACTGAAGTGAAAAAAATCTGCAGCACTCCCAGATGGAATCAGGCTACAAATCTGCATCTTTACATGTTTGATTTCCTATTGTTTTCACATTGGAAGAAGCCTATCTCACTCGCTTCAGCAGCACATATACTAAAAATCAGAACAATACAGAGAAGATTAGCATGGGCGCTGCACAAGGATGACACAAAATTTTGTTAGGCATTCCATTGAGCTGTTGGAGCAGGTCCAGAGGAAGGCCAAGAAGATGATCAGAGGGATGGAGCACCTCCCCTATGAGGACATGCTGAGAGAGATGGGGCTCTTCAGCCTGGAGAAGAGAAAGACCCATAGAGACCTTATAGAGGCCTCCCAGTATCTGAAGAAGGCCTACAGGAAAGCTGGGGAGGGCCTTTTATAAGGGCATGCAGTGACAGGACAAGGGGAAATGGTTATAGACTGGAAGAGGATCGATTTAGACTAGACACTAGAAGAAATTCTTCAGTGTGAGGGTTGTGAGACGCTGGAATATGTTGCCCAGAGTGGCTGTGGATGCTTCACCCAGGAGGCATTCAAGGCCGGGTTCGGTGGGGCTTTGTGCAGCCTAGAGGGAGTTGTCCCTGCCTATAGCAGGGTGTTGGAACTAGATGATCTTAAAGGTTCCTTCCAACCCAAACCATTCTATGATTCTATGATATGATTCTACAGTATTTTTATTTGCCCAGAGAAGCTGTGGATACCCATCCCTGGAGGTGTTCAAGGCTGGGTTGGATGGGGCCCTTGCCAGCTGAGCTGGTGGGCGGCAGCCCTGCCCACAGCAGAGAGGTGGAACTGGACAATCTTTAAGATCCCTTCCAACCTAAGCCATTCTACAATTCTATCTTAAGTACTGTTTGACACGTGTTTGAATTCTCATGAGAAAAATAATAATCACTTGGTTTCAGTAAATTTCTTCAATTTCTACTATTCTACTACTTCAGATTCAAGCCCTATTTCATTTTGTTTAAGCTCACTTGAAGCCAATTTGGTACAATTCCTTGGTTTGACTTTTAGCTCCAAATCTGAACCCCTGATAAAAACCATATCTCAAACTAGCTAAGAACAGCCTGGCCTAGGTTCACTGTGAGCTCTGGTGACTCTGAATCCCACTCAAACCTTGTGCAGAAGAAAGTGTGCTGCTTTGAGTTAGCAACTTTCCAGCCGTTTCTCACCTGCAGGCCACATCTGCCTAACTCATCAACAGAAATGGGCAAATCTGGGCCTAGGACCGAACTGCTTTGAGACGTTTGTGGAAAAGCTAGGAAATCCCTGTCACTCCCTATTACGATTAAGCAATCACTTTCCCTGGGAACCTGCTTCTGCTGGAGCAGATGAGCCCTCAGCCCTGCAAGTGGTCTTTTTGTTTGTGTATCTTTTCTGCTCCTCTGTTTACTTAAAGGGACAGAATTGTCAGATCTTGTAAGGCTGGGCTGAGTAACTGATGGCCTGTCCACCTCAGACTTGCATTTTTTAGGTTTACTTTTTTTTTCTTTTTAAAGGAGGAATCTTATCCAAACATCCAAACATGAGTGAAATGGGAAGATTTATGGAAGCAAAGAAGAGAAAAGTGGAAAAGGAAGTTTATGCTTTTTTTTTTCTTTTTTTTTTTTTTTTAGAGACGCTGCTGTGTAAATGCACTGAAAGAATCTTTTGGCTACTTGGGCTTTTGCATAACAGCTAGAGACACAGAGCAATTAGATTTTCTAAGTATAAGCAAGAGAATCTGTTTTGTTTATACAGAAAAGTTCCCCAGAAGAGACGCAGGAGCGGAGACATAAGTAATAAGCACATATGTTTGGAAAGAGTATAATGTACTTATAAATATTATAGTGGCGTCGCTATAGTTAAGGGTCTGGCAAAAATTCTGTTGTAAACCCCTCTTGTCAGAGCTTCAGAATGGAGCTGTAAAAATTCCAGGCTGCAACTTGGCATGTGAGGGCTGCAGGCAGGAGTGCAGGTTTCCCTCCTGCCCCCTCGGCAGCTTGGCATGAGCCCGATTGCCCATGGGGAATGATGCTAGGCAGAGCCCTCGCCTTTCTCTCCAAAAAGCAGATGGTTTGTATTCCTGCCTTGCCAGAAAAGCTGGAATATTGGAAATGTAGTGGGACGTGTATTTGTGCTGCAGAAAGCAACACTAGTGAATGGATGTGTGGTAGATAGAAACAAACATTGCAAATGAGCGAACCCTTTCAGATTTAGCCCCAGTCTACATGTCTCTAGATGCTTGGTTTCACAAAGGGAAAATCATGCAACTCTTTAGGAAGTTGCCTTCATAAGCAAAACCACAGAGGATTGCAAACCAATTAATGATTTTAGAACTGAACTTTTCTTGAGTTTATTCATGGTTTACTGGTTGCACTTTGTTAGCTGTTGAACTTAATGACAAAAGGAAGCACCAGGGTCTGTTCTTGATCCACAGACTATAAGGCTGTGATGTTTTTTTGTATTAACTGGCAAATCTGGCACTGGTAACAAAGGGAAACTTAACCAGGAGTAAAAAGGAATTCAGCTGCAAGAAATTTAGGCTATCCAAACAAGCAAAGCGAAAAAAAGAGTATTTTACATTTGGTCAGTGTATATACTCTTTTAATTAAACGACATAACATCAGAAAAAGCCCACTGTATTCTGCTAAGCCAAACACATTAGGGTTCCTGCACCCAGTATCTGAGGTTTGTTTTTACCAAACAGGAGCTGCAAATCAGCATGCAAAGGATCAAAGGGGACACTGGAAGTTTTTTATTTAGGAGATGGTGGATACATATGCACTAAGCATATAGAGAGCTGAAATTGCGTAGGGACTTAGGGACCTAGTTTTGGGGCTTACTATTCATGTGCATGTCACCTGATCTGGTCTGTGTGGCTTAGGTATGTATTACTAGCTATTAAATTATCATTGATGTTGAATTTTGGTAGTGGCTACAGGGGAATGAATTCTCCTCAGGTATCAGGTTGACAAGAGCTATACCACAAGAGACATCTCAAACTGCTCAGGCAGAAGGAAAGATCATCAAAATAATAAATCAGTAAGCTAAGCAAAATATATCAGTTCTCCCAGAAAAAAAAAAAAAAAATGCAGGCTACAAAACATTTGTTTTTATCATGATGATTGAGAATTTAAGCTGAAAAACGAAATGCCATTCATTAATTTTACTATAAATGGTTACTCAGGTAAAAATGTAATTCACTAAAGGCACTGTCCCTTTTACTTCCTCGCCCACTGTGTAAGTTCAGTGCCTGCAGGCCAAGTTTTGCACTGATGTACATCCTGTGCAATCCCACTGAATGGAGTGATACAGACCATCAGGCAGCACTGTAGTCATCCCCTAGGATTCAAGTCTGGCTCCAAGTAAATGTCACCTGGAGAAGCTACTAAGTCCCGTGGGTTAGCGGTGAGTATTTCCGAAGCCAGAAAGTTGAGAGCAATTGCTGCTGGCCTAAAAATTCCCCCCTCCATGATATTTGGAGTCTGATTTAAATGCAGAAAATTTGGAGCCAAAATTCACTGTCCGGTCTACACCAAACCTGTTTTCCAAAATGGTGGAAGATACAGAAATAAAGTGTGAAGTAGTACATAATAAAGCTGTTGATTTTAATATAGATCCTTATGGATTACGTGTCTTGTTTCCGACTGTTTGAGTAAAATCACTTGAGAGAAAAGTCTAACCTTTCCTGTTCCACAGTAATTCCACTCAGAATTTACTCCTGCTTTATGATGGAAAAGGGAAGCTGCTGAGACTAAGGTGAGAAAGAGGCTTAATTTTTTGGTCTCTTTAAGGAAGTACATACCACTGTCGGTAATTACCTGTGCAGATCAGTACTTTTTAATTCTGGAAGATAAAGGAAAAAATAGAGATCTAGTAGCTGGAAGCTGAAGTAATATTAACACAGGAAATAAGGAACATATTTTTAACAGTGAAGATACTTATCCATTGGAACAAATTACCACGGGTATATGATGGATTCTCCATCCCTTGAAATGTTTAAATCAAACCTGGACATCTTTTGTAAACTATGATCGAAGTCAGCTTGGAGTTCTGGGTTTGCGAGAATTACCAGGTGAAATTCAGAGACTGGTGTTATGCAGGAGGTCAGACTAAAGGCTCATAACTGTCTGCCTTCTGGCCTTAATAACTGCTATTGCTAGTGAGTGAAGAGATATTCATGCTCTTAATTTTGTACCAATAGCCAGAAATGGCTACAGTCCCAAGTCCTAATTTCAAAAATAAAAAATGGACCTTCGGAATAGTAGTGGGCTTCACTTTGAAATATCTTTGAGTAGCTCAGCATGTAACATCTTCATTCACACCACTGGAAGAAAACATCAGTGGCCTTCAGCCCACATTTTCCATGAGATAACAAAGATAAGTAGACTGGATGATTTTTAATTATTATTATTATTTAAATCAAAGAATCTCCTTGGAACTGCCTGGTTTGGCTCCTTGCTTCAGTGACAATTATAATTCCAGTGGTAACTATTCATTCCTTTCACCTAGTTTGCTTTGGAGGGGACATTGGCTGTATGTAATATTTAAGTTGAAAGTAGCTATTGCTGCATAGCTAAAACTGAAATTATACTCTCAAAAATATATATTAAGGTGTGAAAATTAATTTTATCCCTGTAACTAAACTGCAGCTACATCATATATAACGCAAACCTTATTCCATGTAAGAGCACTTTTGTGTGTGTGTGTGTGTGTGTGTACATTTGTATGTGTGCATGGGACGCATGCATGTAGTAATTTCAGTAAAACAAAGAGAGAGGGAAACCATGGAAAATCTGATCCAGTACTACAGAATTCCTGAACAGGTAGTCCATGCATCAATCTCTCCTCACTTCACATTCTCAGGACAGTTCAATGTGCCTGAGGCCTCAAAGGAATTTTTCTCATATGCCTCCAATGTTTTTATAAGGCTGCCTTGGCAGGAAATACATATGTTCTTAATAATGATTAAAAAGAATAAATTCACCTTTCAGAATCAAAGTGCAAATGGCATAGCAGGTGTAATTGAAGCAAATGATTATAGTGCATATCTGTCTTTACAGAAGAAGCTCAAGGGAATTTACTATCTTCACAAGGATATAGTATTTTCAGTAGATATTGAGTATGTGGTTTGCCAAGAATTTGAGGCAAAGTATAAAACATGCCATTCAAACAATGAATATGAGCATTCAACTGGGGTGAAGAACAAGTTTTAAAAAGAGAAAAACAATAAACATAATTTGAAGTAACCCAGATATAAACTCCATATGTGGAATCTAAGAGGGTAACATGGGATGAAAAGGAACATTCAACTTGGGATCTCTGCACTGCAAATACAGTACAGAAAGGATTTTTATGATCAGATGGATAGCCTAAACTCTACTTGATGACGTGCATTCTCCTGTGATTAAATGAAGAAGATAAGGAATACATGCTTTGCATACAAGTCTTTAAGTATCTTTAGGTAGGACGTAGGCCACTCAGAGCATAATTCTTCTGGATGAGGAACTATTTCTCTATAAGCCTGATGTGTATTTCCATCATGCTGTGAGAAATCCCAGCTCTTAGCATTCTCTAAAAGGACTTTTGAGATCAGACATTCGCTGTGCATCAACCCGCCCCTTCCAGCTGGCACTGTGCAGCAGGACCGTTGCAAAGCAAATAGGAGAGGAGTGGACGAGCTTCAGCTCAAAACACAGTTGACCAGATCTTTCCTCTTAACTGGAGTAAAGAGGATGGAAGAGAAAATAACATGTTGTCCACAGATTTCACAACTTGGATTCAAGGAATGTTTGTTATAATTATTTATTTTATTTGCCTATCACCATGGCAGCTGAGTTCTTCACTTATTAAAAAAAAAAAAAAATTAGAAACACATTGGAGCCACATTTAATGAGATCTTGAATGTTATTTTCTGCTGTGTAATTGTTTCTCCCTCATTGGCTAGTAATTAAGCTGCAGTATGCCTAGGTTTGCAAATCCTGCAGACTTGGAAAATTCCTCTAATTTTTAAAGTTTGTTTGTTTGCCAGGTGTTTTTCTTTTTCCCTCCAGGCCTGTCCAACTCTGAAAATTACAACTTAAGTAAAACCAAGAACATAAGCGTCATGTATCACTGAGGGATTACCTTACCACATTAATATTCAGTAATGCCAGCTACCCTCGTTCTGCACACAAGGGCCTCGATTCCACTGAGTGATGAAATGGGGCCCAAAATTTTAGTGGAGAGAGAGTAAGGGCTTTCTCACAAAGCTGGTCAACATTTTCAAGGATAATTTTTTTTCTCTGCACACAGACTGCTTACAGCAGCTTCTGGTAAGCAAAATACTTTGATAATCTTCTAAAAGGTTATGATTTTAAAAGATGGAAAGAAAATCCAACATTATTCATAATTTTTACACCTGTCCAAATGAAACCGGGCTCTTTCAGAACTTCTTTATTTTTGCCTCTTTCCCAGCTTCCACTGACTAAGCTCTGCCTTCGTGATTGTGTGCATTCTGTAAGTTGCTGAGGCATATGATGCAGGCGAAAGGAAGAGGTAAGGCTGTAAGTGGAGCACCTCACCATTATGTAAAAGGTTTCTTAGGTCAGGCAGCATTCTGCAACATATGCATTTGCCAGATCATGCTCTGGTGACAGACCCTTGGCAGGCAATGTGTTGCTTAGTTGTGAGATTAAGGTTGCTGAAGATGAGAACAAATTTTGCTGGACCTAGCAGAAGATCTGCGAGGAGCCAAGCAAGCTGGGTAGTTTGCTATTTACTCATTTCTGAAGAAAATGAGCTTCAGCTCAGGAGTCCTATGCTACTTTAAATCTAAGACTGGATGGTAATCCTGTTAACACAGCAACATGCAGAAGGGATGATCTGCTTGGTGGAGGCAGTGCCGGGCTGTTGATTGCTCCCTCCTGAAGTCTCCCCTCACTTTCCAGGCTGACTACTCCTGGTCTTGTTAGAGTTCCGTGACCCGAGGGATTGAATCGCATGTGTCTCCTAACAGAACAGCCATCAGAACACAGGGTGAGAGCCAACATCAGATGATCTTTCCATTTTTTTCAGGAACTGAAGATTTAGCACCCTGGAACTGCAGCTGGATGGGAATGACCTGTTTTGCCAGGAGAGATGGGAACTGGGATTCTGTCCTATCTGCCAACTCTGGAGCATTGGCATGAGGGCATCCCACCATGGGGACATCCAGGCAGTGAGGCAAGAGCTGTGCCTGTGGCCATCCAGCCAGACAGTTCACCATGGTCCTCACCGTTCAGCTCCTTGTGCTTGAGACCTCAGTGCTCCTGCAGCACAAAAATGTTTCCAGATGAATGGATCTTGTCCAAGTGTTTGCCTTTTGGCTATTAACACTGCAATAGCAAACAAGTTTTGTCATGGTGAGTGAACTTCCTTTGGTTCCTTCCCCCCAGAAAGTTGCATCTTGTTTGTTGTGCCATGACAGCATCTTTGTGCTATCCTGAGTGAGTGTGTTAATCCTGGAAGGGACGAATTGAGGGGTTTGGCTGGCAATTTTTAAACTCCAGATGGCCATTCTCCAACTACCTGCCGGCTTGAATAGGAAATATGTCTCCTGACAGGCTCACTTCCTTCCATCTGCATTGTTTTCAGCAAAAATAGATTTTTAATAACTCCCATAATAACAGTCTTGCAAGGTGCGGCCTGCAAACATTAGCTCAAAACAGGACAAACATATTGCAATGTCTGTTGACTTTTCACCTATCAGTGGCCCACAGCCAGTGGGCTGTGGCTGGTGATTAACAGTAGAATAGGAAGCGACCTAAGATTAAATATTGCTAAGAAGTGCCTGATATCCAAAATTAGAGTCCAGAACTTCAGCTGCTGCAAGTTAGCTGAGGATCTGCTCAGAATGTTTAAGGATGCTGGTGAAATGAATTTTGTCACTGATCTTTTCTAACTCATCAAATCCTTCTTATATTGTATTTCTTCTCAGATATTTCATACCTATTTGCTGAGCATTAATGCATCACAGCTGAGAATGTGTGGAGCCATAGTTGGCCTTGTTTAGTTAACTTTTAAGCTGACTGCAACTGTTCTTCAAAGACTGCTCTGTTTCACAGCACTTCTGTTTTCTCCTAGCATGTATATATCTTCTTACCTTGAGCCAAACTTTAGCAACATTTCTAAGGATTCTCAATTATGTGGCAGTGGTACTGGATTTTGAAATTTGCACTTCAAAGGGCACTTCAAAGCTCTTCTGACTTCTTGTGCTGTCTGTCTCTCGTACTTCCATCACTTGTGCCAAGAGTTTGATTAGAACCACTGTACTTAGACACCCATCCCAGAGCTTCTAGGAGATAATTATTCTCCTC